>PVJC01012388.1:0-39755 GCA_004026665.1 Murina feae
TCCACATCCATCACTTATGCTTATATGCATGCATACAAGTCCTTTGGTTGATCTCTCCCCCTTACCCCCAACCCTCCCCTTCCTTCCCTCTGAGTTTTGAGCATCTGATCAATGCTTCTCTGTCTCTACATCAGTTTCTGTTCATCGGTTTATGTCGTTCATTATAATCCACAAATGAGTAAGAGCATGGGATATTTATCTTTCTTTGACTTATTTCACTTAGCATAATGCTCTCCAGCTCCATCCATGCTGTTGCAAATGGTAGGAGTTCCTTCCTGTTTACAGCAGCATAGTATTCCATTGTGCAGATGTGCCAAAGTTTTTAATCCATTCATCTACTGATGGGCACTTAGGGTGATTCCAAATCTTAGCTATGGTAAATTGTGCTGCTATGAACATAGGGATGCATATATCCTTTCTGATTGGTGTTTCTGGTTTCTTGGGATATATTCCTAGAAGTAGGATCACTGGGTCAAATGGAAGTTCCATTTTTAGTTTTTTGAGGAAACTCCATACTGTTCTCCATAGTGGCTGCACCAGTCTGCATTCCCACCAGCAGTGCATGGTTCCTTTTTCTCCGCATCCTCTCCAGCACTTTTCGTTTGTTAATTTGTTGATGATAGCCATTCTGACAGGTGTGAGATGGTACCTCGTTGTTTTGATTTGCATCTCTCAGATGATTAGTGACTTTGAGCATGTTTTCATATGTCTTCCAGCCTTATGTATGTCCTCTTTCAAAACGTGTCTATTTAGGTCCATTGCCCATTTTTTGATTGGGTTCTGATTTGTATTTTTTAATCCCCTCACCTTTCCCATCCATCCTCCCAACCCTCTTCCCCTCTGGCAACAGTCAAAATGTTCTCTGTGTCTATGAGCCTATTTCTGTTATTCATGTTAATTTATTTTGTTTTTCAGATTCAACTTTTGGAAAGAGAAACTTATTTAATTTTTAAAAGTTCATACTAATTATACATTTACTATGCAACCCACTTCTACACTCCCGGGAATTTATCCGAGAGATATATTAATTTATTCACACAAAAACGTGTACATGATTTTTATAGCAGCTTTATTTATAATGGTAAAAACTGGAAAGCAACCAAAATGTCTCTCACTAGATGAATTGTTGCATAAAGTGTGGTACCATACGATACCATGCAATATAAAAGGAATGAGCTATTGACTTACCCAACAACTTGGATGGATCTCAAGGGCATTATGCTGAGTGAAAAGGCCATTTCTGAAAAGGTCACATACTGTAGAATTCCATTTATATAACATTCTTGAAATGACAAAATTATGAAGATGGAAAACAGATTATGGTTGCCAGGGGTTAAGAATAGGGTAATGACCATAAAGGGATTGGAACGGAGTGAGACCTTTGTGATGACGGAAGAGTTTTATAACTTGATGACAGTGGTGATTATATGAGTCCACACATGTGGTGAAATGGCATAGAGCTATGCACACACAGTGCCAATGTCAGATTCCTGGTGTAGAATGGTATCTATAATTATGAAAGGTGTAACCATTGGGGGAAAAAAGGCTGAGGATACATAAGACCTCTCTGTACTACCTTGGCAATTGCTTGTGAACTTATAGTTATTTCCAAATAGAAAGCTTTAAAATATTAATTCTGCCTTCTAAAGCTTGGTCCTGCCATCCTTCTCATAGCTCTTACTGCAGGCATTCCTGGCACAATCTGAAGGAAGCCCAGGAGACACAAAGCAGCATCCGGGAGATTTTCTTCCCAGGTGCCCCTTCAGCTGACTATGCCGCCGTGTCTATTTCCAGAGCCACAGGGCTTGCTGGTAAACCACCTGCTCACTGGCCCAGTCTACCTGCCCACAGAGAACATGGAGACATGCTTGAGGGTCAGAAAAGCACATTTGCCCTTGACTTTAGTTCGACTGACTTGTGTTATAGCTGCAGGTTTTTGGCATTAAAATAATTTTGTTGGTTTTGTTGTTGTATCGTGTTTTGTTAATCCACTTCAAGTTGGTGTTACAAGTATGTCAAATTTATACACTCATCTTCAGTCTGCCCTCAGTGGTCATTTTGTCTCTCAGTCTATAAACATGCTTGGTGTCTTCAGCCCCCACCCCTCCTCACCTACCAGCTACTGTCAGCCCTAGAGTCCCTGGGATCTGACATTCTTGCCTTTCTGAGATTTGCACTCCAGGTTAAATCTTTATGATCCATGTTTTTCTTGGGGGTGGAGTATGAAAAAAAATGAAATAAAACCATGAGAGCATATTTAGTATATCATATTTGAAGTTTACTTTGCCCATGTGTAATTTCATGGAGGATCATAGATTAATTTTAAATTGACAATTAAAAAAGAGATCATTGTCTCTGGTATACATAGAAAGTAAAGTAGGTTCCTCTTTATTTTACTATACTCTAAATGGCACTGGCTGAGGCTATGGCAGGGCATGCTCAAGCTCACATTTTACTGGCTGCTTTTTCTAGACTCAGTGTCAACAATATATTCCTTCCCCAAGTGGTAGTCCCATTCATCTGTTTGTTAGTTTTTTGTTCTTCTCCCACTGGTTGTTCCATCACCATATATAACTTATCAAATACCTAATTGTGAAAGGTTTTTCCCCTACTATATTCTACAAAGGGAAAAACCTAACCACAATACCCAAAGGATATCTTGAAAGTAATTAAAATTCTAACTAGTTCTAGACATGGGAACATGTTGTCATGTGTTCAACCGAAAAGAGCCAATTTTAACAGTTACATTTATAATATGACCCAGTTTTTAAAACTGTACTAGTATAAGCATGTATTGGAACATATTTTTTTTTAAGGATTTTGAATAATGAGCCTAATGTTACCAGTGGTTCTCTCTGGACACTTAAGAAAAAGTTTTATGTATGCTTGTCTGTATTTTCTGCATTTTTTAACAATGGAAGGTAATAGTTTTATGTTTAGAGAAAAATTAAACCATTTTTATTTTATAGATGAAATTATCTTATGAGAATCTTTTGTACTTTTGAGGAATATTAGATAGTTACTAAGATTACTACCATTGTTTCATATAAGAATTTTTTATAATTTGTTACAGAGTCCCAGATGTCAGCTATATTGGTTCTGATCCCTACCTGAGAGGATATTTTTTAGACCATGCAAGTACTCCCAAGCCTTCTGAAAGAAAACAAAATGGCTCCCTCCTCATGTTGACATGAAGACCCCATGCGAAATGACAAACACCTTTCCTTCTCTGTCCAAGCAACCACATGAAATGCTAGTTGCTTAAGATGCTTAATGTCCTTTTGCACTAATGGGACTATCTTAATGCATGGAAAGATTTCGACCTCAAAATGATCTCTTCCTTTCTTGGTCAAAAGTGTATCATTAGAGAGCTTAGGAGAGTCTTACGAAAGGCAGATGTTGAGAGTTATCACCCTCACCCTTCAGTCCATTTTTGGCCAGGATCGTGTGTTGTTTCTTTTAGAAGTTGTTTTAGAAGAGCTCATTTTATTGTTGCAGGCCCAAACCATTATAAGGGGTTTCAGCCTTTAGTCACCTGCTGGCAGTGTCTTGGGAATGTTTTATGTTGGATCTTGGTTCCTCTTAATCTGGTGACAGTGGTTAAAGTAAAGGGATCCTAAAGTAGGTTCAGGTTAGGGGCATTACAGCTACCATTGCCAACTGTTTGATGTGATTCCTCTTTCTTTTCTTTTTTCTTTTTTTAAATAAGAGTTTATTTAGAAAGTCACAGCGGTAGGGAAAGTGAGCCAGCAAGGTGTGGACTCAGGAAACAAGATACTGAGGCAGCAAAAGAAGGGCCCTTGGAGCTTAGGAGGAGAAGAGTAAAAGATAACATGCCTTGCAGGGGGAGAGGGGGATAGGGGGAAGAATGGCGAGGGTGTGCTCCAGGGAGGGAGAGCTGCCTGATGTGGTTCTTAATTAAATAATACAGGACTTTATCCATTTTTATTTTAAAGTAAAACATATTACTAATTTTAAAAGCTAAATGAATGGCCATTTTCCTTTTCTAAAAAAATGAATATTCTAAGAATATGACTTTCTTCACTTTTCTAAAGAAATGTAAAATGATTTATAAATGAGATTAATTTTAATGTGATTTTAATTGGAGTTGTACAAATCTCAGGGTTAACTTGGGGATAATTGACATCCTTATGATGTATCTACTGGTGTGTTTAAATGCAGTTGAGTTTTTGTGTGTTCATTTGGCAACCTTGCCATACTATGATTAACTCTAATAAATTGTCTAATTTCTTTGTGTTTGCTATGAAAACAATGAAAAAAAGATTTTATTTCTTCCTTTTGAATTTCTATACTTTTTATTTATTAATTTTTTTCTACCTTACTGCACAGACAAGGACCTGTCTAGTATTAGACTGAGTACAAATGGTGATAGTAAACATTCTTGCCCTTGATTTCCCCCCATGGAGTATTATATTTAATGTAGTTTTCCCCTCCCTTTTAGAGCTGTTTGCTAAGAAATGTTCTCATGAATTATGATTGCATTGTATTGAATTCTTTTTCTGTATCTAATGAGAGGATCACATGTGGGGTTTTTTCCATCTCCTTTAATCTTATAAAAGGGTGAGTTAAAAGAGATTTTCTTTGTTAAACCAACCTTTCATTATGGCAGATACCCAGTCTTTGTCATGTAATGAAAATAATATTACTGCTTCTAGCAGGTATTATAAAAATGTTATCAAATAGACTTTTCATACTAGTGTATTTTTTTCATGTTTTCATTGATTTCAGAGAAAGGAAAGAAGAGGGTTAGAGAGATAGGAATATCAATGATGAGAGTCATTGATTGGCTGCCTCCTGCACACCCTCTACTAGGGATTGAGTCTGAAACCCAGCCTTATTCCCTGACCAGAAATTGAACCATGACCTTAAGGTTCATGAGTTGATGCTCAACTACTGAGCCACACCAGCTGAGCCATAGTAGTGTATTTTAAAAGTATCTCCCAGCTCCCACCTTCCCCAGCCTTTTGGCTTGGTTGGACGCTATTTTTCATAAGCACAGAAAAATACTGGACAACTTAATTGTGCAGTTCATCCTCATGTGTCCATGAATAGTAGATACCAGTATCATAAAACGTGCTTAATTGTGTAAATATCCTTGAACATATAAAATATCCAGTTCCTAGGGTGTTTAAATTAGTTTCATTTGGCTGAACACTAAAAATGTCTTTAAAAACAGTAGTTTCTTTTTGCACCGCATTTCTGTGCTCATAATTGAACTCTGAAGTGCCAGCAGCTTATGAATCTGCTCTAGTAATACAGAGTGACATTGGAGAGATTGGGCTCAGGGGACCCTTAACTTCCTCCCCCACCAGGCACTGTCCGGAAGCGTTGGACCACAAGCTCAGCAATAACCAGTTAATCAGTCGGAGTGGGGCCAGGTGAGCAAACCTGAAATCACTGACTACCCACTGAGTCACAGTGCAGTGCTAAGAAGCAGCTGGCACATTTGCAGGTAGTAACCTTTAAAAAACACCCACACTTTAAAGGAAACGGAGATTTTTAGAAGTTTCTCCCCTAACAATTGTCATAATACTGAAAGAGAAACTATATCACCAGCATGGCAATTGTCTTCTGAAATAAAAGTACAAATTCTTGAAATGAAAGTTTACCCGGCTGTGCGCTGTGAATCATTTTGTAAAAAGCTTTTCGCTTCTTTTATTGCTGAAGGAAAGGACTCAGGAGGGGCCAGTGTGGAGAGGAGCACCAGGGATGGTCTTCCCTGTTGCTCTTCTTCCCAGTAGCCTCGGGAGATCAGCATGATGCCAGGAGCAGGTATGGTCAAGTCTGTGTCGGGGTCTTTATGTTTTGGACCCGTTGGTTTTGGTGTTGTTGACTGAGCTGGTGTGGGTTGTGGAGTCCTGCACAGCCACACTGCCCCTGCAGGAGGTCTGTGTGTCCCTCAGGCTGTACTTTGGAGGAGATAGCAGAATGAATGGGCTAAGAGAGTGCATGTCTCCCTATACTCCCAAACCATGTCTCCTTGGGCATATCCATAAGCTCTATTGCCTCGGTTTCCATGTGTGTGAAACGAGGGAAATAATCACAGATAGAGTTCTGAGACCTATGTAAGATCGTCAGGAGGTGTGCTGAAACCATGTTGTCGAGCATCAGGTAAGTCCTCAAACACTAACTTTTCACTGCCACGTCTGCCGGCTCATCACCACCAATGCTGCTGCTCCTGCCCCTGCCAAAGCCCCTGATGCTTGATCCAATGGGTCTTTTCTGGAATGAAGTGCATCATGTGGTGGGGCATGGGTGCAGGGGGAGGAGGAGTGTTTAGGCTATACAGGCAGTGCAAATTGGCTTTCTATGCCACTTCAGCATGGCGTCCACCCTAAAATTTGGGCCAATTTTATGCTTTACGTTGTTGCATATTAAATTTGGCATTCCTTCCTTCTGATAGTTTGTGGCATCCAATCATATGCCAGAAAAATCCCTTCCCAGGTTCTGCTTCCCGTCATCTGAGCTTACTGAGTCATGGAAAGTGTATTTTAGAGTGTTGTTTCTTGCTCTGAGATAACGCTATTAATGTTTAGCCAATGTATATGGGGCTCCTGACAATATGCCAGACCCTGGATTGGACTCTGAGCACTGAACAATGAGTATGGCTGCTGCCCATGTTCTTGAAGAACTCGCAGTCTAGCAGGCAGATGTAAATTCATGAACATAACCCAGGTGGGGAAGGGACAAAGTCTCAAAGATCATCAAGTTTCAATTGAACAAAATCTTCCTTTCTCCGATTCCCTCATTCCCCATAAGACAACTCTAAGTCAACATTTGGAAAGAAACTTATTTGCATTTTTGTGCTTTGCTTTCTAATGGAACCATTAAGAGGGTTTGAAACTTAAC
Organism: Murina feae; assembly: GCA_004026665.1. Classification (NCBI taxonomy): domain Eukaryota; kingdom Metazoa; phylum Chordata; class Mammalia; order Chiroptera; family Vespertilionidae; genus Murina; species Murina feae. The sequence goes on from PVJC01012388.1 coordinate 6,871, forward strand.
AAATATAGAATGAGGACAGCTGACATTCTCATGTTTTAGACAACAATAAACGTGGACATCATATGGGGGGAAATCCTTGGGGAAATTTTTTTATTATGGCTCATGACATATAGATTTCATGCTTAAGGCTAAAACATTGTAAGTTAAGAGGATTTAAAAATGGGAAAAGAAATTGTGTGCATGAGTAATAAGAGAACGCTTTGAGCATGTGGGTATTGGGGCTTCTGTCAATTCCTGGTCAAACCTCCCAACCCAGGAAAGCCTTAACTGTTCAGTGACCCGAAAAAGGAGGACCTCCACTGATCTTCTTTTCCCTTGAACCAGAGCAGGCTCCCTCGGTCCCCACCACCCCTCTTGTCTCACACCTGCAAAGACTTGGTTCATTTATATCACTTGTTTGACCCATGTAGGCATTTAAATTTGGTGCTCCTGGTCTAGAAACTACTAGAGAAAAGGAGAAGAGCTAGGGTTCCCGGGGTAGAAACCCTCAGGATCCCCTCAGAAATGGTGGGAGCAGCTTCTCTTGGGTGCTGCCACCAGCTAACAGAAGGAATTCGTGATTCAATATGCCTCCATTTAAAGCATAAGATTGGCCTGAAGCTTAGGGTAGAAGCACTTCTGAAGTGACATAGAAAGCGAGTTTCTGGGACTTTCAGGAGTTATTGCTTGGTCAGCAAGGAACCTTGGTGTCCACGCCAAGGTTGCACAGTAGAAGATGGAGTGACCATTGCATAACCATAGAGTGTTGATAAATTAGATAAGAACAGATTTCAAGGAGAAAACTATGAGAAGTGGGTAGAAATAATCTTTATTACATTTTACATGGGTGGCTTTATTTAATTCTTCTAATGATAACTTAGTCATTCTCCAAATATTATGAGTGTGCAGGGCACCGGAGTACAGGGCTGAATCAAACAAGCAAAGCCTCTTCGCTGTTGAGCTTACAGGCTAGTGAAAGAGGCAGAATGGCCCTGACTGGTTTGGCTTAATGGATAGAGCTTCGGCCTGCAGGTTGAAAGGTCCCAGGTTCAATTCTGGTCAAGGTCATGTACCTTGGTTGCGGGCACATCCCCAATAGGGGGTGTGTAGGAGGCAGCTGATCGATGTTTCTAACTCTCTGTCCCTCTCCCTTTCTCTCTGTAAAAAATCAATAAAAATTTTTTTTTAAAAAAAGAGGCAAAACAATGATAATAGTTAGAACTAAGTGCAGTGAGGAGACATGGCTGGACAAAGGGATAGCTGGTAAGAGAGAGGAGAGATGTGCCTTCCACACCACCAGGAAGCAGCTCTCTTCACCACTCTACTGCTGGGGACACAGCGACAGGCAGGACATGACCAGGTGGTATGTGGTGGGACCTGGCCTCTGATCCAGGTCAGACCAGAACACATACATGCGAACAGACATCCACCTGGGAATTGGGGGGCTACTTACTGTCCACGTCTAAGTGGAGACCCCGGGTCTCACATAGGACTCTGTATGTGAGAAGAATCCAAGCTTGGTGGTATCAAGCTTATTTGAAATGTTAGGCTATAGACTTCCTTTGTGCTATGTCAGGAGCACAGCACCTGAGTATGGCCATGACTTCTTGGTCTCCACTGGCCACAAAGGATTATATTCAAGGTGGTGAGCTGCCCAGACTCACAGCACCAGGTTTATGTGCAGAATAGAGAGGTGGTTGGGGGATCACAGGCTCTGGACTCCAACTGGGTTTAAACACGTCCTCACTGGTGTGTAAACTTGGACAAGTAAGTTCTGTGCAGCTCCATTTCCTCACCTGCAAATCAAGAAAAAACCCTAATACCCACCTCAGTGCCTTGTTGAGAATTGCATCTGAGGTGATGCCTGTCATGGAAGCACAGAAGCGCTTAATCAGTGCTCACTGCATATTGTTTCTCCTGTTGGCCTTAATAGAATCTTTGCATTGTTGGGTGTTTTGCTCATGTGGCAGAGCTCGCCTCAGAAAAACAATTTTTTTTTCCACGTAGAAAACTCCCGTTTATGTTTCTAAACTGGGAACAGCCTGGTGGCATGGCGAAGGCTCGCGTTCCCCTGATGGCACATTTCTGAAGCACAGCATGCTCGCAACTTTATCTTCCTATTCAACATGCTTTTGCAGACGGCACAATATGGAGCTGGTCAGACTCCTAATTATGACAGTGGTCCCCAGCCAGAATCCAATCATCCCGTTGACAAAGAACTTGGTACAGAGAACGGTGACCAGCTGTTCCCCATCTCCAGTGAGCAGAGAGCAAGAGGAAATGGGTTTAAGCTGCGTGAAGGATTTGGGTTATTTAGGGTAGGATTTCCTGACAGTGAAGGTTGCTGAACATTAGGACTGGATTAGAGAGAGGGGTTGTAGAATTTCCGTTTGTGGGGATTTTGCCAGCGTGGTCCTGTTTGTGCGATGACTGCAGGGGCTGCCTCCCAGCTGTGCCCTCTGCCTGGTCTCATCCCCTTTCTACCCATATGGTGCCCTCACCAAATGAGTCTTTCTCTGGAAAGATGAGGAAGCAGGAGGCTGGTGTGGAGAGGGGGAAGTGGATTCCTGGTTAACCTGTGCAGTTTTCTGACACATTGATGGCAGGCCTTGACACTCTGGGTGAGGACACATGAACCATGACCTGGTTTAGTTAACCTTGGACTGAAAAGCTCACCTGGGCCAGGGAGAAGGCAACTGTGGTCACACTGAAGGCTTGGATGGCAATGGAGAATGCATGGCTTGTCCTAAAGAAGGCAGCTCTTTCTGAGAATGAGCCCATTCTTGCCACAACACCTGTGGGAACGTGCACTATTGCCAGACTTTGATTCTCAAAAGAGGGTATGAAATTTGGGGAGTTTGAAAATTCTGACAATTAATTTTTAAAAAGTAAGTTACATGTGGGCCAAAGTGAGTGTATGATTGTGGGTCTCAATTCAGAGTGCAGGGCGCTTTTCTGTGACTGCTCTGCCAGGTCACCTTGGCCCTGTGGTCAAGGGCCAAGTTCAAACACAGACTTGAGGCAGCAGAATTCCACTCTGTCCCAGTGTATACAAGTGTTGAATCCTCATGTTGTACAGCTGAAACTAATATAATGTTGTACGTCAATTTTACTTCAATAAAAAGATAAATGAGAACCTCTGTGTTCATGCATTGAACCATAATAAATTACTATTTTATAGAGCAGAAATGATCAAATATTGTCAATTTCATAGACTTCAATCTAAAAGTAACTTTTTACTCACTTAAGAAAAATAAGAATATAAAATATCAGTGGTGCTTTCTCCTGCAGCATTGAACATTTTGCCTCCTCTGGGACTGAGAGGACTCACCTACCAAGGCATTGCTCCACACACAGCCTTGTATTATTTCTTAGCAAACCATGCCTGGCAGGTGGAGGTAGCATCCAGGCAGCGTAGAGAGTCTGCCCTTCCCAGGATTAGTGGCTTTGAGATCGTTGAAGCTCTCCTAATAGTACAGTCATTTGTGGAAACTTCTTGAAGAGATCACCTTTCTCTTCTTTCTCTTTTCCTCTTTCCCATAGTTAAAGGCTGCCAGTTTCTTTTTTTAATATGTTTTTATTTATTGACTAGTAGCCCTGGCCACGAATCCGTGCACCAGTAGCTTACTGCCCCACCTTCCTGTAGTTCCCCCCTGTCCCCTCCTAATAGCTTGCTGCTCTGCACCTTCCTGTAGCTCTCCGCTGCCCACTTGTAGCTCTCTGCCCTACCCTCCTGCTGATCCGTGATTTGGTTGTTATGCAGTCGGTCATTATGTAATGACTATTGCATATTACATCTTTATTATATAGGATTTTTTAGAAAGAGAAGAAGGGAGAGGGGTAGAGAGATAGAAACATTGATAAGAGAGAAACATCATCAATGAGCTGCCTCCTGCATGGCCTCTACTGGGGATCAAGCCTGCAACCCAGGCATGTGCCTTGACCTAGAATTGAACCAGTGACCTCTTGGTTCATGGGTCAATGCTCAACCACTGAGGCATACCAACCTGGCATAGGCTGCCATTTCTACACACAGCATTATTAGAAATCAACTGAGCAAAGCTAGGGATAAAACAATTGTCATCATAGGCAAGCAGGAAGATTTCAATTTTAGCTAGGTTCCATGATGACTCAATGGAAATCAAGTTGCTTACTGATGGTGCCATTCTTTTAAAAATAGGTGTGTCGGGGAAGATGTGTCTGGCGGACCCCTGTCCCCCATAGGAACCAGGAGAGGACCTCTGATACCATGTCTCCCCTACCCGCTGACTCCTGAAAGGGAGGCAGTGCCCAGCTGTGATCATATTAGAAGAAAAAGATATGAGAAGGACCTTACTTCTCTCTGGCCTTCCCACTGTGTCCTAGAACTCAAACTAATGAGAGTGTTTCTCCAATCATTTCTGAGCTCTCTCTGAATAAATAGGATGACAAGTTCCTTCCTTCCTTCCTTCCTTCCTTCCTTCCTTCCTTCCTTCCTTCCTTCCTTCCTTCCTTCTTTCCTTCCCATTTGAGGTTTACTTTATATTGATTTATAAATATCAACCTCTCTGTGTATTTTCTTCATAACATAAAAAAATGTATTTTACCAAATGAGTCATGCATTCTTGTTCTCTTTCTTGATCAATTGGAATTTCAACTCCTTCCAGTTTCTTCACTTTTAGTAAGAAGTAGCAAATGAATAAAAACCATGCTAAATAGAAGGTAGGGAGCTGGAATCAGAGACTCAATAGAACAAAACTCCCCACTAAGACAGCTTTCCAGAATTAATTTTCAGAGTATCCATGAAATCAACCATCTGGGGAATGTTTTGAAGGCAGAAACATGCTCTATTAAATGATTAGTGTATTTTCTTCGGGTGACCTTAAACGAAAAAGATATATATAATGTAGTAATGTAGTCCTCACCCCATTGATGGGGTATCCTTTGAAAGTCATATGAATATTTAGAAAACACCTGTGACCATGCATGGCACTATCCAGCTACCTTTTTAGTTTAAAAAGTGTGTAAAAAATGTAATTTGATGAGCCCCAAGAGCCGAGCCCTCTGCATGGTCTGTGGCTGACTTAGAAATTGTGGAAAGATATCTGATGGGCTGAGAGGCTGCACCATGGGCTGTCCCCTGACCCACAGCCACTTCCAGATACAGTTGTCCCTCCTTTTATCTGAGGGGATGAATCCTATGCTTGCTGCTCTCCCATTGACAGAGTCTATTAGCAGCTTTTTGCCTCTGGATTTAGAATGATAGCATTACAAGGGCACTGAAAGTAAAAGAAAAATAAATACCAAATTCTTTTAAATAAAGGAAGGGAAGGAAGGGACAAGAATAATGAGACTGAGACACTTATTTAAGAATATATTCTCACATCTACTGAGCACGGTGGCAGGACACATGTGCCTAGCGGTGGTTGCTTAGGACTTGATGGGGTGGAACAAGTATCATTATTATCATCATCAAAAATTTCCATTTAGTCAGCATTTTCTCTATGCCAGGCATGGTTTTGAATGCCTCATATCCACTGACACGTGTATTTTTCACAGCTCTGTAAGGTAGGTATTTTATTTTCTCTGGCTGAGGAAACAGGCATAGAGCCAGGCTCACAGCTAGTGGGAGGCAGAGCAAGGATTGAAACCCAAGTCTTAGCCACGGGACTCTGCTGCCTCTTTTAATTAGGGAGCCAGAGACCATTTGGTTATTTCCAAAGAGTGCATGCATTTAGTGACCACTTTCTTTGACACGTTCTCTATAATGAGAAAATCCCTTTGGAACCTCCAGAAATGAGATCTCTATGACTTGGCATCTTGTTTGCCAATGCAAATCAGGAAAATTGCTCTCTAACCTGCCAATAATATCAAGATAAAATAAAAGAGCAATATTCAAATTAACCACCACTTCGAGATACCTAAGCCACGCCCACCAGCCAATCAGAACGGCTGTATGCAAATTAATCCAACCAAGATGGCGGCCAACGGCCACGGAGCTAGAGCAAACAGGAGGCTTCCATTGCACCAGCGATGGAGTTGAAACTGCCTGCCTAGGCCGGCCGGGCTTCTGCTCAAGGCAACAAAGTTTCAATTATAGAAGATAAATAAACCCAGCCAGCCTCACTGGGACGTTGGGTCAATGGGAGCTGTGAGCAGCCTGAAAACGGCCCTCAGCCCCTCACCCAGGCTTGCCAGGCACGTCAGCAGGTGGATATCCCCCGAGGGGTCCCAGACTTGGAGAGGGCACAGGCTGGGCTGAGGGACCTTCTCTCCCCCCTGAGGGCACAAATTTTTGTGCACCGGGCTCCTAGTCTCAAGATAAAGAGAGAATAACCTGCTGGTGTTTCTTTCTCAAAGAAACAAGGGAAAACACACCCAGGTAGCTCAGGGTGAGTGCTGTGCCTGTTGCCCATGTCTGGTATTTTGTTTTTTTCTCTTGGGGAAATTGTCTCGAGGGAAGAAGCCCAGGCAACATGGGCTGCAGCTTTCTGCCAGGTGGAAACCTTGACACTAGGAGGAGGAAAAGGAAGAGAGGAGTCCAGGACTAACATCACTACTTTGTGAGAAACTTTTAAAGTGGCCACTATGAAAGGCCCTCCCAATCTAGGTGCTGTCAGGAGCCCCTAAAGGGTGGAGGCTGTTTATTTTGTTTGCTATTAAAAACGATTCGGTTCTCTCTGCTTTACATTCGAATAAGGTCATTTGGGCTGTTCTGTGATACTTGCCAAGGTGGATTAATGGAGTTATTTCTGGATATTTGACCAATTAGACTTTATTTTTTAAATGGAGATATAATTAATGTACTACAGAGTTTATTCTTCTAAAATGCATAATGTGATGGGGTTTAGCATATTACAAAACTGAGAAGCCGTGTAGCTAGTACATCACTATCTACTTTCAGGGTTGCAAAAGTGATAGTATAATATATTATAGTGCCAACAACAGAGAGAGTAAAAGAAGGCTTGCCTAGAACTACAGAGAAAACATGAAAACTCTCCCAATTAAGCATGTGCAGTAGAACTTCTGGTGAGGATGGAATTATTCTCTGTTTGCACCATCCAAACTGGTAGCCATTAATCACATGGGCCTGTTAGCACGGGAAATTCGACTGATACAACTGAGAAATGGGTTTTTACCTAATTAAATGTAAATAGCCACATATGGCTGCCATATTGGGCAGAGCAGCTGTGTGGCAACATACCAATTCAATCTTATCTGAGATCATTTTCCCCATCTCCTCCACAGCCCCAGTTTCTAAAATGATTGAAATGTTGAAGCATGTGCTATACAAATTGTTATATTTAAATTTAATCCCCAGTACAAAGAAAAACCTTCACATTCCCACAAGGAACCCAGATGATGGGATTGGGTGTGGGGAGGCATTGGGCTGGAAGCCTCTTCTGAAATATATCTGAGCAGGAGTCAACTCACTTGGCACCAGACATGGGTGACATCAGTCCCCTCACAGGAGGGCAAAGGAAAGTTGTGTACTTGGCCTCTGCTTTAGAGCTCACAGGAATGAAAGTGATCCCCACAACGGAGTATTTTGGAGGGCATGAAGTAAGGTAGCTTCTGCTCAAATTGTGGGTTGTGATGACAAGAGCTGGGCCCCTCTAGCATTCTGTCACCAAACGATTAGTTATGAAGATTCCAGGAGCCATGAAAGAGTCTTTAAGCTCTCATGGCTCAACTCATTAAGTTCCCTCCTCCCCAAAGTTCCACTTAAGGTGACTGTTGTTGTTTTTTAAGTGTCCAGAGGCTTCCATTTTTTCCTTAAAGATTCGCTTTGCCATTTTCCTTCAGAAGAAAAGTAGCCCAGGGGGAACCTTACGTGTTATTAATGTAAAATATGCAGCCCCTTTATTCATTAGAGGCCCAGTGCATGAATTCATGCATGAGTGGGGTCCCTCAGCCCGGCCAGCGATTGGGGCCAATCAGCAGAGAGGAGGGATCACAGGAGGTTGGCTGTGGGAGCATACTAACCACCAGGGGGCAGCTCCTGCATTGAACATCTGCTCCCTGGTGGTCAGTGTGTAAGGATCACTTAGGCTTTTATATATATGCTTAGGCTTTTAATATATATACTAGGGGCCCGGTGCACAAAAATTTGTGCACTGGGGAGGTCCCTCAGCCTGGCCTGTGCCCTCTCGCAGTCTGGGACCCCTCTGGGGATGTCCACTTGCTGGCGTGCCTGGTCAGCCTGGGTGAGGGACTGATGGCTGTTTGCAGGCTGGCCAAGCCCTCCAGTGGGGTCCCTCACTCCATTGGGTGTGGCCAGCCTGGGTGCGGGCCTGAGGGCCGTTTTCAGGCTGCCCACAGTCCCTTCAGGTTTTGGGTCCCTACTGCGGTACCTGGATAGCCTAGGTGAGGAGCTGATGGCTGTTTTCAGGCTTTCAGGCTGCCCACAGCTCCCACTGACCCAATGTCCCAGCAAGGCTGGCTGGAAGCAGGTTTCTGGGGTTTATTTATCTTCTATAATTGATACAGTTCCTTTAAGCCGAGGCCTAGGCAGGTAACGAAGCCTCCTGTCTGCTTCAGCTCTGTGGCTTCTATAATTGAAAGAATGTTGCCTTAGTAGTCACGCAAAGGCCTGCTGTTTGCTTCAGCTCTGAGGCTTCTATATTTGCAACAATGTTGCAAATATGTTACCTGGAGCACAGAGAGGCCCAGCCGGCCAGCAGACAACTTACTCCTGCTGCAACAGAAGCTGCCTGTTTACTCTAGCTCTGTGACTGCTGGCCTCCATCTTGGCTGGGTTAATTTGCATACAGCCGCTCTGATTGGCTGGTGGGCGTGGCTTAGGCATCCCGTAGAAACGGTCAATTTCAATATTACTCTTTTATTAGATTAGATATATAGATAGATTCTTTATCTTCTGGTTTTTCCTTTTTTATTTTTAACTAACATGTTTTGCAAATATGAGGTATAGGAAGGCAAACACATTTCAGATGCTTCTTATCCTAAAACTTTTTATACTGTTTGGGAGCCAAAATAAATCCTTGGTATTTATTGTGCATGAAGTTATGGAAAGATGGGATGGTCTCTAGCGAGTAATTAATATTTACCTATAAAATATAACATATTAGGGAGAAGACCAAAAATATTCACTCAGTGCTTGACAAACTTAGAAGAAAAAAATTATCAATGTCTAAAACTGCAGGGTTTAATGCAAGTGTAGAAATGGAGACAGAGATTCCATAGGACAAAGTATTTTAAAGTTATTCATTAAGACAACAAAGCATTAAATATATAATGTTTTGACCTTCTGACTTGACATACATATCCTTATGTGACCCAGAAAGCTAGGATCAAGATTAGAATTCTCAGACACCCCAGAGTTCCAGCTGGAAAGTTAGGGCACCAGCCTGTCACCTTTGGGGACTGAGCAAAGGACTTCCCTGTGACTGGGCCAGCCCTGGAGGCTGAGGGGTGCACACAGGCGCTGTCATCCACACTAGGGAGGACAGACCCGGGGAAGAGGCCTGCGTGGGGCCCGGATGCAGGCTGGGCATTTGGACAAGGAATGCTGGGGTCCCAGGTGTGGTGCCTGGAGAATGTTCTAGAAGACTGCACATCTTCCCTTGTTTAGTGTGGAAGCACACGGCTGGAGGAGATCAGAATGAGGTGTCTACATCATGGAGTCGGGGCATGGGGCCTGATGGCCTAGGTCTAAGGGTATATTTTAAGACCAGTGACCGTTTCAGTGTTTCTGTGGTTGAAAGAACCCATCAAGCCGGGACAAAAGAGCAGTCTCCTAGTGGAGCTACCCTTCACGATCTGGTTCCATAGATGTCCCTTTTGCAGTCGAACTCAAGTTACCAATTTGGTGTTCCCAAGGCTCCTGAGTGCTTTTACTTATATTGTTAAGTTTTATTAACATATAATTCATGTACCATGCAATTCACCAATTTCATTGGTTATTAGAATTGTGCAGCCATCACCACAATCAATTTGAGAGCATTTCTGAAAAGAAAAGAAACCCCTAGTCTGCTTCCTGCCTCCCTGGGTTTGCCTGTTCCCACTGGGGCTTCTGCACGTCTCCAGCAGTTTCGCCTTGCACAGGTGCATGGGGCCCAGAGAGAACAGTAAAATCTTATCCAATCAAACATTCCATTCCTTTTCTCCGTGGATGTAGACTGTGCTTCTCAAACTTTAATGTGCGTGCGAATGTGGCTAAAATTCCCACTGACTCGCGGGTCTGGGAGTCTGATTTTCAAACAAGTGGTGCCCATGCTGTGGGCCTGGGGATCACACTTTTAAGGACAGAGGTGATGCTGAAGCCATTGTTTTAACCAGAGCAGCCTCATTGCAGACAGTGTGTCAAGGACTTGAGATTTCAACGGGCTTAGTGTTGCAGGTTGTCGTCAAAGCCTAGGATGCAGGATGGGAAGGAAGTGTGTGCATGTATATGTGTAGGTGCATTTGTGTGTGCGCATGTGTTGTGTGTGCATTTGCATGTGTGTGCATGTGTGTACAGGTGCAGGAGGCTGGGGGAAGGAGTTTTGCACACATGAACTTTTGTCTATCATTCTGGAATTAGGGCTGTGAGGACCCCAAACTTCTTTTCATCTTTTCTAGTCTTCAAACCTAAGCTTCCCGGACTCGTCTTCATCCACATAGGCGGGCAGTTGCCGCAGGTTGTTTAACTTCTTTATCAAGGCTCTGGTCCTTTCCTTATTAAGGCTCCAACCCACATTTCTCTGACCATCTTTGACCCATAAGGTAAGGGGCATCCGTTCTGGCCACACAGCACTTTCTGAAAATTGTGTTCTATGAAAATAAATGAGGACACAAATCCCACACTCTGGTATTTTCAATGTGTTTTGTGTCCTTCAGTATAGGAACTGTGGTCCCTGTTTAGGGAGGAGGCATCTGAACTATGGGGCCCTGGGAGACAGAGCTTAGCTGAGACCCAGAGCCTGAGGGTTTGTCAGGCTGGGTCCCTGCGCAGCCTGTGGCATTCAGTCCCAGTTTGTGCATGGATTTGCTTTCTTCTGGTTTCATCAAATTGTTTTTGATTCTGTGGTTTCTTACTAAATGACTGTATCATCAAATACCACATGGCAAAGCCAAGACCAAAACCAGAAAGCACGCTTCCTTCATCTTTCTTGATGGCCCATGGAGACTCTCGGAGCATCCAGTTTTTATTTCAGATGTGAAATGGAGCACAGGAGGCTCCTGTTGGTCTGCCAATGGCAAAGGCAGGCGTTTAAGACCCGCTGTGAACACAGCGTAGGAGGTGGTTTCTGGGCATGTGGCATCCTGTCTTGGACCTCTCCTTTGGCACGTATGAAAGACAGGAAATCAATAAATTTCAAGCATACCTCTGACCGTGTCACTTCCTGGACCAACTCTCTCACTGGCTCCCCACTGCCCATAGATTAAGTCCAACCTCCTGATCACGGCCTGCAGGACTCCTCTCTCTGGCTCTGTTCTCACTGCTAGCCTTGCTCCCTACAACTCCCTTTACAAATATCTTGTGCTGTAGCTGTGGACTGTGGACTATGGACTGTTCCAGGAACATGAGCCTTGTTGCTTCCATCCTTCTCCTCATGCTGTTCCCTTCAGCTTAGTCTCTCCTCCTGTTATAGTGCCAGTCATTTCTCTGGGGTGGCTCACCTGCCTCCCTTAGGATGTCTTTTGTTTGTTTTTTAAATTTTCATCTTCTTTCCATCCTCTGTGTTCCACTATAACTGGATACTTCTGACATTTTCTTATTATTTACACTGTTTAAAAAACATTAGAAACACTAGTACAACCATCCTTTATTGGTTCCCATATCATTTGTGATACAGTATAGTTTATATAAGCGATTCATTTCATCTTTCTAATGCCTCTGCAAGGGAGCCAGTGTTCTCTCCACTGCAGAGTGAGGGTATACCCACTGCACAGGTGTGGAAGTTCAAAGTTCCCCAGAGTTGCCCTAGTAGATCTGTTTGGACCCAAGGCTGGCAGACACCCAGGGAGCTGGGGCTGGTGAAGGAGGGAACTGGATCACCTACCAACCCAAGGTCTTCCACAACCTGGGAAGACCTGGTTCTGCCTTTTTGGAACACACACACACACACACACACACACACACACACACACACTTCAGCACAGTGCCCGTCAGGCCCGTCCCCAAGTCAATCTTTATTTCTTCAGCAGTGTGTTCTGAGCGGTAACCCTGGGCACACTTAAATTGTAACTCTGAAACTTTTGCAAAATCTGGTAAAAAGACTTTAGGTCCTTGGGGGAAAAAACAACAACAAGCAAACAGCAATAAGATGAAAACAGGTGGTCACAGGAAATGTTGTCAGTGTGGATGTTTACTTGGTCAGGTTAAGGAGACAGTGAGGCAGAGAGAGGATCCAGGAGTGGCACCTCCCGGAACCCCCAGCAGGTCATGTTTGCTCTTCTGGTCTAGGAACCGGTGAGTGAGGAAGTGGAGCACAGTGAAGGGGGAACAAACAGTTAAACAGTTCAGCTTGACCAAAATCATGAACTAAAATTATATTTAGGCACCTAAGGAAATACTTACCCAGCACATCTGTTTGGACCCAAGACTGGCAGACTATAAATCATATTTAAACATTGAAGATTTGGTGGCATCTCAATTTGATTAAAATACAGGCCAGCACACACACTCTCATTTATGCACAGGAAAAAGACCAGGGGATCTATTCAAAGGGATCAAGTCTCAGGGGTGGGGTCACGGGGAAGTGTTGCTTTGTTTTTACATAGTGTTTGAACTCCCAAATGTTCTCAAATGAAATGTGTTCATCAGACAAAAATACACACTGAATATTAATCAGATAATCAGAAAAAACAAGTAACATAAAAACCCACACATTTAACACAAAAAAATCAAAAGTGAAAAAGAGAACATCAACAACCAAGAACTCAACATTCATAGGCACAAAGAAACTGAATGTGCCAGAACAGGCTGGGTGGGGAGGACCATTGTTCTGACTCAGCCTGGCTCTCTTCTTAGCATCCTTTTATGTGTGTGCACACAATTTCAAAGCTTTCCCTAAGTTTATTTTGTGACTAGTGGCTTTAAACTTCCCCGGAGCTGGCCTTCAGAGAGAACCATGGCTTAAAAATATGTTGGAAATGGGCGGCACTTCCCAAGGCTTAGGAAGAGTATGGAGGGAGGGAGACCTTCTTCACAAAAGGTCCTCCCCCTTCCCTCTGTTCAGCCTTTCCTGCTTGGCTCTCCCTGGATGTGTGTGTTGGGGGATTGCATATTAAGAAAGAAAAATCATTCCCAAGTACTCTTTCCCATCTTGATTTCTTTGAGAGCTCCAAGGAGTGGAGAGCTGGATGTCAGAGGTGGGAGGGGCCTTGGGTAGGTTGACTCAGTGGATAGAGTGTTGGCCTGTGGACCAAAGGGTCCCATGTTCAATTCCCAGATCAAGGGGGCAATCAATCAATGTGTTTCTCTCACATCGACGTTTTTATCTTTTCCTCTCTCTTCCACTCTGTCTATAAAAATCAATGGGAAAATATCCTCAGGTGAGGATTAACAAGAAAGAGAGAGAGAAAGAGAGAGAGCGAGAAAGAGAGAGGAAGGAAGGAAGGAAGGAAGGAAGGAAGGAAGGAAGGAAGGAAGGAAGGAAGGAAGGAAGGAAGGGAGGGAGGGAGGGAAAGAAAGAAAAAAAATGGGAGGGGTAATAGGAAGAAATTTTTTTGTTTCAACTTTGTTCTCCAGGTATGCACACACCAACTAACATGATAGTCTTGGATAAAGAAAACAACATGCTGCCCTAGCCAGTTTGGCTCAGTGAATAGAGTGTTGGCCTGCGGACTGAATGGTCCTGGGTTCGATTCCATCAAGGGCACATCCCAGGTTGCAAGCTCAACGGGGATACGCAGGAGGCAGCCAATCAATGATTCTCTCTCATTATTGATGTTTCTGTCTTTCTCTCCCACTCCCTTCCTCTCTGAAACCAATAAAATATACTTTTTTAAAAAGAAAAAAACATGCCAAAAAATGCCCATTTTGCCTACATAAGTCAGAAAGATGGAAGAAGGAAAGCCTTTAGATAAACTCTTCTCAACTTCAGTGGCAAACTAGCCAGACTTAAGTTTTATTTTAGTCTGATTTCAATGTTGATTTTTAAATCTTTGTACATAAAAATGATCAAGGAAAAAACCTTATAGATGCCCAAATAGCTTTCTTATTTTTTAGTGGAAGCTTTTTTAAAAGTTTAAACATTTTGTTGTTGTTGAGCTATAATTGGCCTATCTAACCTAACAAAAGAGTAATATACAAATTAACCCTCACTCTGTTACACCTAAGCCATGCCTACCAGCCAATCAAAGTGATAATATGCAAATTAATCCAGCCAAGATGGCAGCCGGCAGCCATGGAGCTAGAGCAAACAGGAGGCCAGCGATGGAGGAAACTGCCTGCCTAGGCCAGCTGTGGCCTCCGCTCAAGGCAACAAAGTTTCAATCATAGAAGATAAACCCCAGAAACCTGCTTCCAGCCAGCGGCCTCGCTGGGACCTTGGGTCAATGAAAGCTATGGCCAGCCTGAAAACAGCCCTTAGTCCCTCACCCAGGCTGGCCAGGTGCCCCAGTAGGGACCCGAACCCTGAAGGGGCTGTGGGCAGCCTGAAAACGGCCATCAGCCCCTCACTCAGGTTGGCCAGGCACCCCAGTAGGGACCCGAACCCTGAAGGGGCTGTGGGCAGCCTGAAAATGGCCCTCAGCCCCTTATCCAGGCTGGCCACACCCCCATGGGGTGAGGGTTCCCACTGGGGGGCTTGGCCAGCCTGCAAACAGCCATCAGCCCCTCACCCAGGCTGGCCAGGCATGCCAGCAGGTGGACATCCTCCGAGGGGTCCCAGACTGCGAGAGCACACAGGCCAGGCTGAGAGACCCCCCAAGTGCACAAATTTTTGTGCACCAGGCCCCTAGTCTATATATTTAAAGCCAAGTTACCATAACACCAGAACGACTGGAACGACCAGAACGACCAGTTGCTTTGATGCACACTGTGGCCCCAATAGTCTTCTCCCACCCAGATTGGGGGTGGAGCCAGCTGGCTGACCTCCCGCGTCCCCTCCCTGCAACTGGCCTGGCCCTGATTGGCCCCAATCGGGGCTGGCCAGACCCTACCTATGCATGAATTCATGCACGAGCCCTGATTGGCCCCAGTCGGGGCTGGCCAGACCCCACCCATGCATGAATTCATGCACCAGGCCTCTAGTAACATTATATTAGTTTCAAGTGTTCAACTTAATGATCCGATAGTTGTATATATTACAAAACAATCACAATAAGTCATTAACTTTTGTCACCCAGTGTAGCTATAGAATTTTTCTCTTGTGTTAAAAAGTTTTACACTTACTCTTGGCAACTTTCAAATATGTACATGGTCACATGTGGTACATTACATCCCCATGACATTTACTTTATAACTAGCAGTTTGTACCTTTGGGCCCTCTTCACCCATTTGTTTGTGGTGCCTTTTAAAGCTTTAGAAAAGGGTGGTGTTTTTTTAGAGATTTAGGGAAGGATGACTTCATGCTGGGTTAGAGCAGAACTGAACTGAGCCTTCCAAGTTCTGAATTCCGAGTGTGTATGTTGGGGCAGGAGGTGGAATTCCTGAATTAAAACTAATAAACGCAAGTTTAAAAGACTCCTTCTTGAGCATCCTTTAGCTCTTCCAAATGTCATTTTGATAAGTTAATATAAATGAATCAGAAACATCTGCAGCAAAAATCCCCTTGAAACACACACGGGCTTAACAATTAAAGAGAAGAATGTTTCGCACAATGTGTTTCACGTTTTAGCGGATCCAAATGTTTTGAAAAACAGTTAACTTCTTAAGACATTTTGAGAATTTAAATGGCAGCTGGTTCCCCCTCTCCCCCGCCCCCACCTTAAAAAGAGTAATGGCGATTTCTCTCCTTTGTGTGTGGGCTCCTGTTGCTGTTGGAGGAGATTCTTCTAGCAGAAACGCTCATCTCTAGTTTCTGTAAACCGCTGTCCTGCCCTTCCCCTGCCCATTCCCAGATTCGCTTTCTAAGTGGACACCATGTACTTTGGGCACAGAGTTCTCCTAGTCAGGACCAGGCAGCATTTTGTCTGGTTGTAAGACTTGTTTCTAGGTTCAAGTGGAGCTTCGTCGCCACCATGGATCACTCCCGCAATTTTGAGAATTTCACAATCCGTAGTCCTGGTTCACCCTTTCTGATGGCACCAAGTACAAGAGTTGGCTCTTGAGAAAAGGAAAAAGAAGATGTCAGATGTCCTGAGGATGAACTGAAATCTGACGGATTGTCCGGAGGAAAACAAAGCTCCACTGTGGAAAAGGCTACAATTAGATACTGAATATAAAAGCCACACTGGGTGCAGTCCCCTCCAGCCTCCCTCTTATTCTTGGACACAGGCTGAGGGATCTCGACAAATGTCAACTAAGCAGATGAAAGTGATTGATGTGAAGTTCCCTTTCAAGCTCTTATTTGAACAACTTGTCCTTTTATTTTATTGATTTTCAGTCTCGCCATCCTGACGTCAGTGAGCTCACAGCCTGTAATTCTATCTGGACGTGAAGATGAAAGAAGAAACCCCTGCACAGTCTCGTTCCTCGTGTTTCCCCTTTAAGGGACACTGTCAATCTTTCTTAGGCTTCCTAAGTGATCATCATTTAATTTTCTTTATAGATTGAAAAGTCTTGAATTCCTAAACTTAAACAACAAAAAAATAAGAGTAGGCTCGGCTGGTGTGGCTCAGTTGGTTGAGTGTCGTCCTGTGCACCAGGAGGTTGCTGGTTTAATTCCCGGTCAGGGCCCAGGCCCAGGTTGTGGGCTCGATTCCCTGTAGGGAATGTGCAGGAGATAGCCGATCAGTGTTTCCCTTGCCCTTCCCCTCTCTCTAAAATCAGTAAAAATATATATGTCTATTTTTTAAAACAGTAATTAAAAGTAATGGGAGCATAGTAGTAAATAATCTGCCATCACTAAAGTATAGCAATGAATGAATGGTCTACATACACATGATCCCTAAGATTTGTCATTTTAAATTAAAAAGAAAATGGGGGCATTGCTTGATTATGTTAACATGCTAGTTGGTGTCTTATACAACAGGGTTGGAAAGGGTGATTATTTTACAAATATCCCATCTCTGTGATGTGTGGTGGTGACATGTGCACTAAAACCTAGTCTTTCAGAGAGAGGTAGCAGAACCAAAACCTCTATTGATGCTATTGAAAGAACAGATATGCACTTACCAATCTCCAGGCTCTAGATTAGAATTTCTAGCTGAATATATGTAGAGTAGGAGATTCAGAAAGCAAGGCAATGTCTAGTTTTAGTCCTGAATGCTATGTCTGTTGGGACATTCCGTCCACCACGGGTGGTGTTTTTTCTGGGGGACCCCACATCCATAAATGAGTGTCATTCTATATCCCTTTTCTTCCACAATCCCAAGCACATGACAATGTTGTCTGCCTTGAAAAAAAGGCCCTTGAGAGTTGATGAGAATGACAACCCTTGAGAGTTGATGAGAATGAGTGTGCAGGTTGAAAGTATATTATTGCAGATGTAGCTAGAATGACAATTTACCAGGTTGGATTTTAAAAAAATAATGCTTTAGAACTTCCAAAAGCCACCCATCTTAATGGGATACTTTCAATTTTTATATTTTATTTTATTTTTTAACAACAAGCAAATTGCCACCTACATTTTAGCAGAGACATAAGGACAAATGTTCCTGCTCATGGTCAGAGAGTCTCCAAGCTAGGACTCTGCCAGTGATGCAAAAGCCCTTTTTAAGAAATGAGGTTTATTTTCCTGTGTTTTTTAAGGTTCATGAATCCTAACTAATTTGGTATTCATCATCCAGGAATTTATGCAAAACCCTCATGAATGAAGGCAAGGAGTGGAAGTTGGCCTAGTAGTACTTTCTGTGTTGTCAGTTGCTTGTTTGCTCCAGCTGCTATTCAGCAGGGCCTCTCTCACATGTGTCCTTCCCCTTAGCGCAGTGGTTCTCAACCTGGGCTGCACGTTAGAATCACCTGGGAATCTTTTTAAAATCCTGATTTCTAGGCCTCATCCTCCAGAAAGTCTGTTTCTTTGTTACTAATGTTGTGGCCCTACCCCATAACAAAGAAACAGACTTTCCGGAGGATGAGGCCCAGAAATCAGGATTTTAAAAAGATTCCCAGGTGATTCTAATGTGCAGCCCAGGTTGAGAACCACTGCTTTAGTACCTTCTGTGGTCGATGTGCTTGTCTGGGCTCTGTTCCTGCATTTGGACTATTTTAGGCTCCTCCCTGGGACTCACTGTTCCCTTCTGCCTTCTCACCATCATTTTTACCTGTTGCTTTGCTCACATTCTCTAACTCTCTTAAATTCCCACTGAGGCTTCCTCCAACACAGAGGATCAAATCGGACACCCGCTTTTATGTTAAAAAACCCTTCCCTGGAGGGTTTGATCCCTGCTAGTCCGCGTGCTTTCCCGGGGCTGAAATTTGGCAGCATAAGCATCACCTGGGAACTCAGAACTACCAGCCCTGCCTCAGGTGAACTGCGTCAAAGCCTGCTTTTTAACAAGAGCCGGTGGTTCAAATGCACATGCGCAAAGAGAAGCACTTTCTGGAAATCCTCACTGCTGGGGTTGCGGCCAACAGCGAGGTCTCACTGAGAAGTTTCTCTGCCGGGCTCTGAACTGGGTGCTTTGAACACACCATCAACAGTGTCTGACTTAAGCTTCCCAACATCCCAGTGTGGTATGTACTAGTGTTGTTTACATTCTCGGGCGGGGAAACTGAGGCTCTGGGAGACTGAGGCGTTGCTGAGATTTTTCGGAGAGTAAGTGGTGGGACGGCCTGGATTCCGTCTGAGACACGTTGCTTCCAGAGTCTTCGTTCCCTACCTCGGGCTCTGTGGCGACCCTCCTCCTGGCGTCTCTGTGCGCTGGGTCTGATCACTGTACTCACTGGCTTCTTTCTCTCCTGTCTCTGAAGCTCCTCTAAGCAAAGCCATTGTGAACAGAACACGGCTGCTTGGTGTGTTCCAGTGGAGAGCGTTGGGTCTGGGGATTACTTTTCCGTAAGACGGTGTGTGTATAGAGCTGGATCTCTATAATTGCGTTTCTCTCAGCCTGAGAATGAGCTCGCGCTTCTGCTTCCAATTAGAGAGAACTGCTGAGAGCTGCAAATGTCCGCCCAGACCTGCACTCCCTCTGGCTCTGTTGAGAGTCAGGAGTATCTCAAACTTGACCTTTGGAAAAATACTTACATTTACAGCTCTAACCTGAACAAATGGAATGAGTAATAAGACCTTGCAATGACTTTTGGTCCAGAGTTTAAGTTTGGAATATCTATAGCCTGTGAACTCGGGGCCAAGGGTAAATTCTAGGAAGGTGGTACGTGAGGTCTGGCTGAGAGGAAGGTTAGTAGTTTCCAAACTGATTACTGACCTGCTCTGCGAAGCTATTCCAGAGGAGGACTGGAGGGGCTGGAGGTGGTCTGGGCTGAAGTAGGGATTCCCTGGGGCCCTCCTCACTTTTAACCAGTTAGTACAGGCTTCCAGTCTTATTTTATCAAATGGGCCCTGAGTACCATTTATTTAAGGGGCCTCTCCCTGCTTTAAGACATTTTGTATACTAAAGAGCAACTGAGCTAGTGCTACTCTGTCCTTTGCAGCTGAGGCTGCTGCAGTTCCGAAGGACGAATGACTTCCCCAAGGTCACACATTGTTTGGGCTAAAAACAGTTTCTTGTTTTCCTTCTCTGAAAGCTCAGTCTGCTGTCTGGGTCAGCCCTGAGTACGTCAGTGGCACTGACCTAGCCGTCCTTCCTTTGCATTTGGGACTCTGGTGTGTGTTTGGAAATAAAATGCTGTTCAGGTGTTCAGAGCAGAGCCAATTCAAGAAGTGATTTATTCTGTGTTCTTTCTCTTCCTGTGCAATGAGTCTGTAGTGCCCCCTCTCTCCTGGTCTGTTTATACAGCAAAGGCAGCCTGCAGGGAACACAGAATACCCTGGGAACAGCAAAATGGAGCAGCTTTTCTCTGACCCACAGGTTAAGTTACTGGAAACCCCGCTTTAGAAGAATGTGCATTTAAGGAACTTATGACCAAAAAAGCAGGATGGCATTGGGAGACTGCAATCACACTCCCCTCCTTACCCTCCCCCCCCCAAAAAAAGAGACCTGAGAGGTTGTAAAAAGCACATCTAAAGATAGAACTTGGAACACTGGAGCAGTTTGCTGTCATCGCTGAGGGTCTTTTCAATTATTTGCTAGGATTAAGATATTGAACTTGGCCTCAGGTAAATCTCTAGAGTAGGGATATGGTTGTCACTGAGTACTTACAATGTCAATAGCACTTGAAAAACCATGAAATGACACGAGAGAGGGGTTTGACCCTTGTCAGAGTTTGGCAAAAAGATCTTGTAAAGTTTCAGTGCAGGACAGATTACAGATGTACCTGGTAGCTGGCAGGTTAAAGTAATCTTTATGCTGAGACGGCTCTTTACAGGGTTTACCTGAAGGTCAGGCCCGTCGCATGTACATTTATGAAGTGGAACTGGCAGAGATTAGTCCTCAGATTAGATGATAGAGGAGTTTTTCGCTTAGTTATTTGCTCACCGTTCCTTGTCCCTGGTTTACAAATCCAGTAATATTACCTTGGCAGAGAAATGAAGCTACACACTTCCTTATTTCATTCATTTTGAACACTCTGATCTCTCCTGTTTAGGGTGGATCTATTGCCATTCTCTCTCATTTGAATTCACTTAGAAGTTAAAGTTCGTCCTAAGAGAAATGAGCTTGTAGCTTGCAATACATGCTTATCCCTGACTAGTAGCTTTCTCCAAGGTGGTACCATGCATTGCTCAGTTTGAGGCTGAATTCTTGAACTTTTTGTGACTGGTTGAGATGAATCCAGATACACCTCTGGAGCTGAGAGCAGTGTCAGCTTCCCCTGAGTCACAGGGCTCTGTGTGGGAGGTAGAGATGCTGGAATAAAATCAGGAACCTCTCAGAGAAAGGAATGCATACTTGGTAGGCAGCCAACAGCGTCAAGTATAGTTATATTCTTTCGATTTCCAAGGTCATCTTTTTAGTTTATTTTATTCCTTAAGTATATCATATACGCTTGGCCTTTTTCAAGGCCTCAAATACAACATTAGTCCTTTAAAGACTCGCTGCCCCAAATTATTATACATTTTGGCTCCCTCCCTCTCTCCCACCAGAAAACAGCTCCTTGAACCCAGGGGTCATGCTTGACTCATCTGAATCTTCTTTGCACCCAGCACAGGTTCTAGGCCATAATAGGTACAAAATGAGTATGTGCAGAACAAATACAGAAAACTTAGTCTCTGAATTACCCCAGGATTCAAACACCTCTGAATTTGTATAAAACAAAAGAGAAAACCCAGACCTACAAGGGTGTTGACATAGTTGCCCCTGTGGTTGGGTTGTCTTTTTTCCTTCCTGTTGGTGTTTTTCTTTGATTTTATAAAGTCTGTGACTACTATAACTAGCATGTTTTATTTCTTAGTTCATCACTGATAAACCTTAATTTAAAGGTGTTCACCATATTTTGAATAGGTTGCTTATTCCTGTTTTAAGCCCTTTAACTCTTTTTTTTTTCCTGCCTAATCTAGGATAAGAGGAGAAATGGTACTGTATATTAGCAGGCTCTGTGTATATTTACTGCTTTATTTTTTTTTGCACCCTCACTGTAATAGGACAACCCTCTTTGTCCCATTTAAAAGGTAAACTATTTTAATAGGGGTTGCATTGACTATGTAGATTGCTTTGAGTAGTAGGGACATTTTAATGATGTTAATTCTTCCAGTCTACGAACGTGGCATATTCTTCCATCTATTTGTATTTCTTTTTTTATTTAGTGGATCTTTATTGTTGAAAGTATTACAGATGATCCTTCCCCCCACCCCCAGTTGACCCCCTCCACCCTGCCCCTATTTCTTTTTCAATGTCCTGTCTTCCCTGATATTTCTGTCTTGGATGTTACTCAGTTAATTTGATGAAGAGCTAACTTTTTTTGTGATTGTGTGGACAAATTGGGTTGATAGATGTTCAACAACTACGTACGTTGATGGTAACATGCCATAATGACATAGTGAGAGGGGAGGCAACACCATGGCAACTAAGACCCGAGAGTTTTAGAGAGAGGTTTCAAAGTTTGTCCTCCAGTGGCAAGTTCAATGAACTCACAGTCTTCTAACTTTTGTTTTTCAGGCTTATGTACAAAAGTACATTGTGAAGAATTATTTCTACTATTACCTGTTCAGATTTTCAGCTGCTTTGGGTCAGGAAGTATTCTACATCACATTTCTTCCGTTCACCCACTGGAATATTGATCCTTATTTATCCAGAAGACTGGTCATCATATGGGTTGTAAGTATTACTGTTATGCACAGACTGCTACTACTTCTGCAACAACTACCTGCTTTGGCATCCAAGTACTTTGCATATATGTTCTTTTTTTTTTTAATCTCTTAGAGTTGAATGTTTGCCTGGCTTACTTTGGAAAAATAACAGGAAAAATTAAAATGCTATAAACACAACTTATTTTGTTTGCAAAAAAAGAAAAATACCTATAGATTTTGTGTACTGTGGTGTCCACTTTCCTGAGGGTGACTAAAACTAGACAAGGGGAGAAGTGATGTGTGGAGAAGACAGGACTTTTTAAGAACTCAGAAGGGCCATAAAATGCATTCTCCTAATCGGCCCATTTTAGTAAAATTAGATCCAAAATGGAACCTGAAAGTTGTTGACTAATAACTTGAAGCCGTATTAAGCAATGCTCTATAAATATTGGAGAGACAAAGGTATATAAGGCAGGGTACCTTCCTGAGGGACTTCTCGTGTAGTGGGGCAGCTGGCATAGACACAGAAACTCAGTGGCAATTCCAGGTAGAGAGGTGTAGCCCCCTTTCTGATGTTTTACTCGGGACCCTATGTTAAACTTTTTTCAGGACAAAGTAAGTTCTATTTTTATTATTATTGTTATTGGAAAGATGATGAATATTTGCAAGGCAGCAAGACCTGCTGCTGCCAGGTACAAAAATTGGGATCAGAAAGGCCTGGGTTCAAGGGCAGCTCAACCACTGCACTTGTCTGGGTGCCCTTGTCTGCAGCCTTATCTGTCTCACCAATACAATGGTGTTGGTACTGCACATCTCCCAGAATCCTTGTGAAGACATAGAGAGTGTGCACAGAGCTCGGGCGGGGCCTGACACTTGAGGATATGATAACTCATAGTGACTAGTCCATGAAGGCAAAGGGGTCAGCAAGATCAACGAATTCTAAGGTCAAGGATTGTTTAGCTGGGAGAGGGAGCTTCAGGGACAAGGATGGCTGGTTTCCTAACTCGGGATTCCAGAAGCCAAGGTTCAGGAGTGGGTGGTTCTGTGTGAAGGAGTTGGGGTTCTCATGCAGCAGCTCTGCTCTGAGAAGTGCTGTGATCTTAAGTCAGTGACTGGCCCACCCCACTCCCGGCTTCATTTTCCCTTTTTCATTTCTAGAACATGTTGGGGTGACCTTCATTAGGAGCCATAGACTTAAATATCCTCAAAGGCAGGGGATAGATGTAAAACAGTGAAGTCCTGGTTTGGGTGAAGTGCGGGGGAGGGGGAGGGAGGGAGGGAGGGAATCTGTGAGTCCCCTGGGACCCCAGGGAGCAGGTGTCCCTCCGCGCCTGCTGTCACTGCCACGAGGGAATACGGGCAGGAGTTGCCAGATCTGTTTTTCACGTGCAAGCTCCCGCGTTTTAAGTGTAGGCTTACATTTTTTTAAAGCATCACATGCCAACGGGACACAGAATACTTGCAGTCCAAACATGTGAGGCCTGGGCTGAAGCCTCCAGCCTACAGGACCGCTAAGGGCCTCGGTTTCCCTTTAGGATTATGTGGCCTCGGATGCTCCCTGTTTTCTCCTTTTCTGCCTAAAACTGCAAGCCAGGCTTTCCTACCCCTGTCTCCTGGCCAGCCCTCTTGTGAAATCCAGCTTCTGTCTAAAAGTATAGCCCTCTTAGCAGAGGCATCTTGCACAAGGTGAATGGCAGGGCAGTTGGCCCCTCCCTGTCTGAGTCCAGCTCCTGTAGCTGCAGAGCAGTGGCGACCGCTGGAGGAGTTGGGGGTGGGGAGCATTCCTTCTGTTCTGAAAATCTGAAAATGCTTGCAAGACCAGGTGCTTAAATTTTTTTTATTTTCTGAGGTACCACCCCCCACCTTTCCAATCCAGCTTTTATGGTGGTAGAGTGGGGCAAATGATGTTAATTACTTGTAATATCCTGGGAATCTCTTGTAATGTGTAAGGTGGGCTCAAGGCCAGTTATCTCCTCCAATGAGGGTGGAAACTTTTCCTGAGGGGCCGGGAGGCAGTGGTCACAGGGCTCTCTGATCGTCATTATTGGTTGTTATTTTCCGCTTTGGAGTCCTCATTTCAAAGTGCACAAAGGACTTCCTGTTTGAGATAGAATTACCAGTCTTCTATTGAGAGCGAGCAAATAAAATCTTTGCCTGAAAAGGGAAAGCACCTAACCTTTGAGTATGCAGATTGTCCTGAGCTTTGGCCACTTGTGACTTGCTTTTAAAAATGGGTGCGTGGCCAGGTCCACCAGACACCCAGGTTGAATTACACGCCCTGTGTGCTCATTTGCATCTGGAAGGCAGTGTGTGTGATTCTGGCAGTTACTGGTGGAGAGAATGGAGGCCATGGGGGTGCTGGGGCCAGGGGAGGCAGAAGAGAAGGAAGGGAGGGAGGGAAATTAGCAAGTAGGAAGGGAGGGTCCTCTGCACTACAGAGATAGTGAAGAGAAACGCTTGGCTTAGCCCCAGTGTTCAAGGTGGACAAAGGGAAGGGAAATTCCTGGGGTGTTGGGGTTGCAGGGGAAGGAGAGGTGGAGCAGGGTGAGGCTCTTGTCAGCTTCCTACACAGAGGCAGCCTCTCTCCTGGAAGGGATATCTCTCAATGAGTGGCTGCCTCCTCAAGGGCTCAGGATTAAGAAATGTTAATTACACAAGGGGCTGAGCTTGAAGTCTTGTAACTTGAAACATCTAATCTCACCCAACAGTCTTTGGAAGGCAGCTGCATTCAGGAGCGCCAAACCTCTTGTCAAATTTTATATTAATTTTACAGTTGTCATTGGCTGAATCCCAACACGTTTTATTGCTTTTAAAAGTCATTTGTTCTGTTCGGGGTGACTCATACGGTCTGAAATAGTTTAGCAGAATTTATGATTTGCTAACTGCTTTCTCATCACAATCCTGATTGTTTCTCCCCTATGTGGTACAGCTTTTATTGCTTTTATTGGCATCTGTGTTCATTATCTTTTTTTTCATTACCATTATTTGATCTTCATAATAGTGAGCTAGTATCATTTTCCTCATTTTATAGATTAGGACAGTAATACTTCAAATAATAATAAGCCATGTCAAATGCTGATCCCTAGTATATATGCCTTTCACTGTAATAGTGCTTTTTATATTTTACCTCATTTATCCTGCCAGCAGTCCTGATGAGGGTTATTGCCAGCCCATTTTACAGATCAGAAAACTGACATGTAGAAAGGTTAAATAACTTGCTCAGGATTACATTGGGTTAAGTAATGAAGTGGCCTTCTGTGCTAGAAAGAAAGAGGGCTAAATGACATGAAAAGCATTCACTGTTCATTTTTTTAAAAAATAGATGTTAAAACTGAAGTTTAGCCATTAAAGTGTTGTGCACAAGGTTCTCTTCTATTGCTTTATTTGCTGTGGTTGCGGTTTATGTTGGCCACATGGCATTTATTAGCTCTGTATTCTACATAATTGTTTTTTATATACCTTTCTTGACAAGCCATAGGTATTTATCTCAGAAAATTTAGATGAGCTTTTGTTAAATGAACTGGAAGACATCACATCATTATTTCTGTCACTTGTCACTTACCAAGATTTTTAACCTATCATTGGTTGGATTCAATAGAATCTTAGATTTTGAGACAGAAAAGTTGGGGATGGGTTATCTAATTAGATGCTCATAAAGGGATATTGTTGATAGTGCTTCAGAGGAGCCTCAGTCCAACTGAGTGACTGTGATCTCTTGACTTCCTTTAGTGGCACTGTGATAGCCCCACCAAAAATGAAAACAGAGGCTTTAAAATAGCATTGCTGTATCTCAAAAAGGTTAGAGGCACTTTCATTGGAACTTGCATGGTGTTTAGCTTTGTGACATGAGGCCAAATTCGCTTTTGGCTAAATAACTTTATTCTCCACTTTTTGAAAGAGCAATGAAAATATTGATAACATGATTGATCCTTGGGAGGTTCATTTTCTCTGTCCTTATATTTTACTTGTTTATATTCTGCCTCTTTTTTTATAGATATTTCATGGCATTCAAGATGAGATATACAAAAAAAAATGGGAACAGCACATAAAATAAAAATCAGAAGTAGTACAGATAGAATAAGAGATTAAGATTTAGTGTACAGTTAAATGTAACTTGCTGATTCCCAAAGTTGAGCTACACATTTGTCTTTGAGCTTTGCCTTGACCAAACCAAAATGAAATTACATTATCCGTAGCATTTGAGATCTTGCTCCCCAAAATATATGTCAGTTTGACTCAAATAAACTCCTACAAAAATTCTCAAAGATACGCATAAATATTATCCACTGGGACATAATGGGCTTTTTCTAAGAGAGGGAGCCTTTTCCTGCCACATGGGATTGGTAGAATGTTATGGCCAATGAATCATGGCAAAATTATTTCCTAGAATGTTTGTTTTCAGTCACCACATCATCTGTGTGAGAGTACTCATTTTGATGCTTCTTCTTGAGCTTTGTGTGTGGTTATTTTTTAACCATTGCTAATTTAAACAATGAAAAAATATCTCAGTTCATTTCCACGTCATGTATTTTTAGTGACAATGAAAACATTTTTAGATATTTTTTTAGCCATTTGTTTTAACTCTTGAGAATTTCCCATCTGCCTTTTGAGTACTTGTAAAAAGGACTTTAATATTTTAATTGATTTTTCACCAGGTGTTAACATAAAATGGTACTGAGCTATTGATTTTTCTTGTCTGAGGCAATGTGTCTTTGCGAGATTTTTAAAAGTTCAAGACTTTGAGAAATGGTATTTGACTTCATGGTTTCATCAATAGTGACCTAAGAAACTCATTTAAAATTGAATTTTAACATTTTTATTCCATGTGTTCACTTTAGGCACAGACCTCTCCACTCCCTGTTGTCTTACCCTTTGTGATCTTCCTGGTTCCTTAAAAGCATTTAAATTAGGGACTCCTGTCTTCGGGCATTTAATCTCTCTGGCCAACTGCTTTAAGCCAGAGAGATTAATAAATGAGAGGCCCAGTGCACGAAATTCGTGCACGGGTAGAGTCCCTAGCGGCTGCCAGCCGGGTCCTCCCTTCCCCCAGCTGACTGCCCCATCACCAAAGCCCACCATGTTCCATGCCACCCCCTTATGGTCAGCATACGTGTGACTCCCAGTCAGTCAAACTCCTACCCATAGGGACAATTTGCATGTTAGCCGTTTATTATGTAGGATAGCTTGCTCAGGGGTGACCAGCCCTTATTAAACCTGGTTCATGCCCTCTGAACTCCAATAAGGTTAACGTTGGTCTTTGAGTTTACCCTGTCCCTTTTCCCCATTTGTAAAAAAAAAATTTTTTTACCTAACATCAAAAAATGTATTCACCAGCATCCTAACCTGTGTGTGCTTACTTTTTTTAAATAATAAAAGTGTAATATGCTTGTTAGACTAGACATCCTCCCAGACGAAGCCGGGGCTGCAAGGAAAGCCAGGTCCTGGGTGCCTGCTGGCAGCCAGAGGGAAGCCCAGGTCCTGGGTGCCAGAGGGAAGCCGGTGCCAGCAGCCAGCGGGAGGAAGGCCTACGCGTGCATGAGTGTCATGCATTGGGCCTCTAGTTTTAAAAGAACTGATAAATCCAAACTGTTCCTACAGTTTTACTGATTGTGTTGAAGGCCCTGATGGCACCTGATTGGAAGCAAGGTGTGTATATGGGCAGGGGGTAGAGGCTCTGCTTCCACCTCCATCAGCAGCTATGAAGTGTGGTTAGCGGTTCCTGGTCCTGTGATACCATGAAAGGAACAGTGGTTTTTTGGTTTCCAGAAACAAACACCCCTCCAGCTAGCTCAGGAAAGAGGGTATTTTTGCAAGATTCTGAGGAGTTCTGTAAAAGAACCACTCCCACCCAGAAACTGATGCCAGGGAACAGTTGTCTGCTACAGGGAAGCTGTCACTCCATGTGTCTGCTTCTTTACCTCCTGTTGCCAGCTGGTAACTTTCCAACCATCTTTTAGTTCAGATTTTCAAGACACTCCGACCCAGCTCATGTGTCACATGACTCTGTCCATCTCAGGCCAGTGTATACCATGGCTCTACTTGGTCCAAGCAGCTGTGGGGGGGACGAGGATAGACAATTAATAGGGGCAGGGAGCTGTGGCCAGGCTGGAATATCAAGAGATTGGGACTATAATCCTAGCAGTGAAAGTACACTCAAGGCACTTCCTGATCTGGCCTGGGGTGTCCCTAGCTCTAAAATGAAAGGAACAGCTACAGGAGCCTTGGAGGGTTGTCACATGGTCATGAGCCTTCTCTGTACGCTCGCTATGAGACACTTAACAGAGGGCCATACAGGGTGGGAGAGGACAACGGGAAGGGGGGAAGGGACATAGGAGATACTTTCAACAATAAAGATTATTAAAAAAAAAAAAAAAAAAAAAAAGAAAAAGAAAAAATGGAGAGGTCCATCCATAGTGTGGAGTCAGAAGGGAAAGAGCGAAAGTTGGGCAGGATGACATTAAGAAAAGGAGGAGGAGGAGGAGGAGGCATGGTGTCCCTTTTGCAGACCCAATGCTAACGTGGCTTCCCTTATTTTGTCTTGTGTTGTGAATCCCCTCAGTAGCAGACAGGGCATTTGAAATGTGTATCTAATCCATTGCTTAATAAATGTTAGATGGCTTGCTGTTTTGTATTCAACACGACTGGAGGAACACTTTAGAAAATGCTTAATTGCTTAGGGAATATAAATTCCTTATTTATTATTTATTTATTTGTTTTGCACAATCAGAATCCTGGCAAAAGATTTCCTTTTGGCAGGTCCTTCTGTTCCTACTCTTCCAAGTCAAACTAACCAGTGTTGGGGAGCACGAGTTGAAAATGATGGGTCTCACACCTTTCACAGTGTGATTGTTGAGAGCTAGCGAGCTGATTCTGCAGTCCAAAGCAGATCTAAAATTCACATTTAAATCGTGCCTACCAGCCAGAGAGTGTCTATCTGCAGTAGAGTCTGGGGTATTATTTTATACAACAGTCTTATAAATCGGTTCAGAGGCAAACTTTGTGATAACACATCACAATGCAGTGGCGTCGCTGGATGTGGGCCGGCCGCCACCTGGCCGTGTCACAGGGAGTCTGAGACCCGATGAGGGAAGAGAGCAAGACAGCCTGCCCCTCCCCGTAATTCACAGCCCCCAGACAGGGGTCAATTTTAGTGCCAAAAGATGACTTGAAATGCGATTATCTCCTAATCCTCTGTTTAAACCACTACCATCGTTCACTTCAAAAGACTGCCCTGCTTGTTAGGTTGGTTCTTGCTTGAGATTAATGAGTCTTGAAAAGTATTCAACAATGACCAGATTGTAACCCTGGCTGATTCGCACTGAGTGGAACAGAAGGAGGCGTCAGAGATTCTGCCCAGTGCCTCTGAAGTAGAATCTTGTAATTTAGCCTTAGTTAAATATTAAGTCAATGTCTCTAGGGGGTTTATTATGCAAACTGTATTGGTTTTGAAGCACAATAAGGAAATCTTTTCGTTTTAGTGTAGTGGTATTTTTTTTTAAACCTTTAAACTGGGCTCCTGTGGTGGAATAGATAGATTTGGATCTCTTTAATTATCACCATCATTACCTGAGAAATGGTTCCCTACGCTCTTCCTGATGAGGATGACAGAAAGTGCTCACACTGCCTTAACTCTCCTGCCCTTCCCCCACTCCCAGCTACTGGCCCTACCCCTAACCCCTTAAGACTTCGAGGATGGTCTTTGGTTTGGTTTAGGTTTAGGTTTTTGTTTTGTTCTGAACTCTAGGATCCTGACTGTGAACCATTGCACTCTGCATTAGCCTTCTCCTGTAATTAAGTGTAATCTGCCATTTTTGTATATTAAATGTACTCAGTTAATTTATTTTTTCATTTTACAAGCAGTGAAGCACTTGTAAAAGGAAAAATAAGAAGTCCCCTAATCTTACCTCATTTATTGTCTGTCTGCTATCTGTGCAATGTTTGATCACAGCATATAGTTAACATGTTACTTCATGATAAACGGTTTGATAAAAGATGACTTGAAGTTTATTATGAATACACTAGGGGCCCGGCGCACAAAAATTTGTGCACTTGGGGGGCTCCCTCAGCCTGGCCTGTGCCCTCTCGCAGTCTGGGACCCCTCAGGGAATGTCCACCTGCTGGCGTGCCTGGCCAGCCTGGGTGAGGGGCTGAGGACAGTTTTCAGGCTGCCCACAGCTCCCATTGACCCAACGTCCCAGCGAAGTCTGACTGGAATCAGGTTTCTGGGTTTATTTATCTTCTATAATTGAAACCTTGTTGCCATGAGCAGAGGCCCAGCTGGCCTAGGCAGGTAGTTTCCTCCATCACTAGCCTCCTGTTTGCTTCAGCTCCGTAGCTATTATAATTGAAACTATATTGCCTTGAGCAGAGGCTCACCGGCCTAGTCAGGCAGTTGCAATGGAAGCCTCCTGCTAGTTCCAGCTCCATGGCTATCGGCCTCCATCTTGACTGGGTTAATTTGCATACAACTGATCTGATTGGCTGGGAGGCGTGGCTTGGCTGGTGGGCGTGGCTTAGGTGTCTTGGAGTGATGGTCAATTTGCATATTACTCTTTTATTAGATTAGATAAGAAATGGAAGAGAATGGGATGGTGATAACTCATGAGTCTTTTCATCTAAAAGGAATCATTGAATCAAAGGATTTTGTTTACCTTAAGAATTAGGAGACTTGGCTTCAATCCAAGTGAAAATGTATCTACCTCCCTTTATTTTACATAGCACATGGTATAGTAGTTAGAGTGGGAAGTGTTAGTGGGGGGGCATGGCCAGGCTGGGATGGTTCAGAGCTTGCTGGCTGTTACATGTGTGTAATCAGTTGTGGTCCAGAGTTTACTATTAACTAGCCAAGTAACATTTATCTATTTCTGGGCCTCAGTTTGCCCATTTTGAAATGTGGAGTTGAACAAAATGAGTACAGGACGCCTCTTATTTAAAAGTTTTATGGTTATTTAAAAAAATATTGATGGTGATGAATCTTTTAGGATATCATCCAGTCTTTTTAATTGGATATTTTGGCTTCAGTAATGCCTTCGGCTATATAAAATTTCCCTGTTGTGCCCTTACTGGTTTGGCTCAGTGGATAGAGCGTCAGCCTACGGACTCAAGGGTCCCAAGTTTGATTCCAGTCAAGGGCATGTACCTTGGTTGTGGGCACATCTCCAGCAGGGAGTGTGCAGGAGGCAGCTGACTCATGTTCTCTCTCATCGATGTTTCTAACTCTCTATCCCTCTCCCTTCCTCTCTGTAAAAAATCAATAAAATATTTTTTTTTTAAAGAAAAATTTTCCTGGTGTGACACCCCGCACACCTTGACTTGGTTGGCTCTTACCAGTGTTCTTGGGGGCCTGAAAGAGAAGCAGTCAGTTCTTAGTGATTCTCTGTGAAAGGGGTCCTTAGGGAGAGAGTGGCATCCACCCCGGGTCTGAGTCACCAGGAACCACTTGTATGTTAAGGGTCAGAGGCACTAGGTGAGAGCTCAGGGCTCTTCTAGTCACAAAGCACAAAGCAATGGCTTTCCCAAAGCCCACAAGCCTTGCTCTGAGTTTTCATGTGTGCGTGTGTGTGTGCACACACACACTTGCACACTTATAAACTCATTGTTTGCATTGCATATGCTCAGATCTAACTAGAAAAAGATGTTATGTTTTTATCCCTTTCAAAATTAAATTTCTTTTGGCATTCACAGGCACTGAAATCAGAAGGGAAAATTTTTTTCTTTTAATTAGAAAATGTTTTCCAAATACATAGCAATTTTACTCTCAGGGTTGGAAAACAACATTCTGAAGATTTCCCCCAAAACTATACCTTGCAAATTAGCAAGTTGTGAACAGCAGGAAGCTTGCTTCCTTTCAAATGAACACTAGTGAACAAAGAAAGGCTCAATGAGTGAAATAAGAGAGCTGATGTCGCTAGTTAGGCCATAACAGAAGGACCAGTCAAAGGAGGAAATGAAACTCTGGATGTAACCCGTATTAGGACTGCCAGTGGGATGAAGTCCATACCTGACCACACCTCCAGAAGCGTGGATCCCAAACCCAGGCTATCTAATCTAATAAAAGAGTAATGTGCTAATTGCTTCACTTTTCTACATCCCAAGCCACGCCCACCAACCAATCAGAGTGGCTATATGCAAATTAACCCGATCAAGATGGCAGCTGGTGGCCACAGAGCTAGAGCAAACAGGAGGCTTTGTTGCCCCAGCAATGGAGGAAGCTGCCTGACTAGGTCAGCTGTGACCTCCACTTAAGGCAACAAAATTTCAATTACAGAAGATAAATAAACCCCAGATACCTGCTTCCAGTCAGCCTCACTGGGAGCTTGACTGAAAATGGCCCTCAGCCCCTCACCCAGGCTGGCCAGGCACCCCAGCAGGGACCCCTACCGTGAAGGGGGTATGGCCAGTCTGAAAATGGCCCTCAGCCCTTCACCCAGGCTGGCCAGGAACACAAGCGGAACCCCCCACCCTGATCTGGGACTCCCTTCAGGGCAAACCAGCTGGCCCCTACCTGTGCACTAGGCCTCTATCCTATATAATAAAAGGGTGATATGCAAATTGACCCTAACAGCAGAACCACTGGGAATGACTGGTCAC
>PVJC01012389.1:0-39764 GCA_004026665.1 Murina feae
AGAAGGGGTGAGGGGGACAGAGAGATAAATGGGGGCCAGCACAGGGTTAAGGGGTCAGAGAGCAAAGGGGGGTCAGAAAAACAACGAGTGACCATGTTTAACTCACATACCAGGAATTGGGGTTGAGACCAAGTTCTACAAAAGTCTTTGAGGGGCAAGGATGCCCCAAAGTAAGCGATGTTACCTGTGTTTCATAATATATGCTCCTCTGAAAACACACAGCCTATCAAGACTGCCCAGGACTAAAGAGGGGCTAAAAAGAGAGGTGATCAGGGGCCCTTCCTCAGAACTGCCATTCAGAGACTTACTCCTTAGGAGAGACGGGGAGGACTAGTCGGTGCTGCCAGAAGACCTAGCCCCAACCAGGTCTCCCGGACAGCCACAGCAGTGTGTGGCCCACCAGGTGGGGCTGAGAAGGTGGGGTCTGCACTTCAGTTACAGTGAACCAGGACTAAAAACAAGATGAAACAAAACAAAAACTCAGGTGGAGCAGGAAACCATAGGAAGTGCACTTCCCCCCGCCCCTCCCCGAGCAAAGCACACGGGTGGCAAGCTGTCAGCACAGAGCAGAGTGAGTCCACTCCGCTTGTTTCTACTTTCAATAAAAAGCATGAAGAACTTAGAAGTGTTTGCTGTCAGCCTCAACTTCGGAGTCACCCTACCCCATGCTCGTTAAGGGCCACCATCTAGGCTCCTTGGGCAGTGGCCCAGGATGATTCCCTGCTGTTTGCCCCAGACCTCGTTCCTGCTGCTGCCCTTCAGGTCTGCCCACCTCCCCAGCCAGGCACTGCTCTGTAGGCTCAGTGCCTGCAAAAATCAATCCCTCAATTAGTTCTCTCTCTCTCTCTCTCTCTCTCTCTCTCTCTCTCTCTCTCTCTCTCTCTCTCTTTCTCTCTCTCTCTCTCACTGAGAGAGTGCCCCATGCATCCTGGGCTTTTCCTGCAGGCACTCATATCCAGGCCTCAGGATCCCTAGGGTACCAGCCCCTAAATCATCTTCACAGAGCCAGACCCAGGTTCCATCTTGGATGCACTAACCTGGGACTCAGACATACAGGCACAGTAACCAATACACCTCACTTAATAGAAACTTGAGTATTGCCTTTAACTGATGACACGACCCACCCTGGACAACTTGGCCTTGCCCCTGTTTAAACAGAACACTCATCCACGCTCTAGACCAGCATTCTTCATTGCCAGTTGGACCGTTTTAGTGGATGTGTCATTAGCATCCAGTGCACAGATGGATAAAATATTAATAACAATAAATCATAGCAAATAGTTCTATATATTACTCCTCACTATTAGCTATTGCTAGCTATATAAGTACCAATTCAATGAGTTGATATGCAAGCCTCTTCATAACAAAAGGATCAAATCCTACATTTAATTTGTCCAATGAATATTTGTTGGGCACCTGCCATGTCAGGCTGGGTTTGATGTGGTGAACAAAACAGATGCGATTCTCATCTTAATGGAGTTTAGAATCCGATGGGGGAGAAGCTGTTAACACACACACATACACACACACACACACAATACAGTAACCAACTGTGCTGTGTGCTATGAATGAGAAGGGGAGTGCTACAAAAGAGGACAGTGGGGCAAGGGCTCATTTAGATGGTGGCTCAAGGATGCCTCTGAGGAAGATACCTGTGCACAGAGACCCAGGGTTCCGGGACCACTTCTCACAGTGGCTGGAGCTTCCAACGCAGGAGCACTGGCAAGGGAGAAGGACTCTGGTGCCCTTAAGCCTGTCCCTCCAGAGGGCACGCACCAGAGAGAGCACCAGCTCCGAAAGCTGTTTACTAAAAACTTGAATTACAGAAAGTTACATCACATCTGGGCGGGCCTTTGACATCACGAGACCCATCCCCTTAACACTGGGCAGAAGAGTCAAACTGAGTGGTGTCCAGTCTCTGACTGATGGCGCCCCCAGAGCGTGGCTTTTGCCCTCGCACTGAGTCCCAGCTGACGTCAATTAAGCTGAGTGTATTCTAACGGTCCTCAACACCTTACCACAGAGCAGAAGTGCCCACTGCCTAGGCCCTGCCTTCACCATCACCCTCGTTCTTGCAGATCCTTTGCGCAGGTCCTAAGAAGCAGCCATACTTCTCTACAGGGTGTCTGCTGTCCCTCAACCTCATGCCTGCCTCTGATGCGCTGCTCTGAATCGCCCCTGGCAGTCTGCAAAGGATTTTCTCAAGCTCCCTTACCTACAGGTTTTCTATTGTGCTGTAGACATGGGAGAGCATCAGAAAGAATAAGCACAGTCTTCCTACATTTAGCAATTCCAGGGCAGCAGCTGCTGGAGCAGCAGCAAGAGCAGGTGACTGAGAACTCTTATCAAACCACCTAGCTCGGCTCAGCATCGAGCCCAGCAGGTGTCACACAGAACTGCAAAACGTTCCGCAGAGATTCGAGATGGCATCACACCTGCATGCCCAGTGGAATACCATGGCCCAGGGAAGAGGCGAGGCTTGCTTACATGATGCACACGTCAATGCCTGTGCCCACTTACCTGGGCAGTTTCAACCAGGGTGAGAAGGATTGGTATAGGGTTATAACCAAGCCATGGCAGGGATGAACTGTTCCACCTCATTATGGGAAGACTGGTAACTTGCATGACTAAAAAGGTGAATCTTCATGTTTCAAATGATGATTCATTCAGGTGGGATTTTAGAGACATATGGTTCCCACCCTCGTTTTGGAAAATTGAATGTTGCTTTTCAGCTTCTCTCTGCTGCTATACGTACAGGTAACCCTTTGCCTTAGCACAGCCTTTGTCCATGGTATCTCCTTTCACTTCGCCCAGCCCATCTCTCTCTCTCTTGTGGTTTTCTTCCCTGTCACGTCACAGCTCTGCATGGAAAGCAGACAGAAGCGTTTTGTGTGGGAACCCCTCACTCTCAATCATGTCTGAAAGCAGCAGGTGCCTCTGCAGAGGCTGCAGTTGGACCTTAGACCTACATCCAGCAGCTGTTGATCCTG
This sequence comes from Murina feae, assembly GCA_004026665.1. NCBI lineage: Eukaryota > Metazoa > Chordata > Mammalia > Chiroptera > Vespertilionidae > Murina > Murina feae. Next base: position 2,991 of record PVJC01012389.1, read on the forward strand.
GGCTCTCACTTTTGAAAGCAGTTTCCCAACGCACTACGGTCATTTCTCTGGACACAGGAAGGGAGAACAGCTGTGTTGCTGATATGGAGTGCAGTTTAAATTAGAGGTGATGGGGCATGGATCTCCCTAACCGGGAGAGGAACATAAACTGTGAGTGGGGGGAGGGTAAGGGTTGGACGGTAGCTCCCAAGGTGCACATCTGCAAATAAAAACATAGGTTTCCTTGGCTGGGAAGAGGCCCCCACGAAGATGAGTAGGAGCTTGTCCAGGTGGAGACAAGAAAGAGCATCCAGGAAAAGAAAGAGTGCATGCAAAGGCGGGTAGGGTGCGAGCACTTGGCCTGTTGGGGGTCCTCAGAGGTCATGTGACTTGCCCTAAGCTTCCAAAGTAACACAGCGCCCAGGCCCAGCTGGCCAGCTCCCCTCACTCTCCTTCCAGTGCTCTCTTCCCTGGACCCCTGTGCCTTCGTTGCCAATGAAACGCCCTCAGGTGCTGTGGGCACAATGACGTTCAAGGAGATGCCGGATGGAAGCATGGAAAAGTGAACAATTATAACAAAAACGACAACCTGCACAAAAGGATTACTTCTCAAAGCCCCAAACAACACATCGTGTAGTCATTTTTCTTAATTTAGAAAGTAACATATACCAGGCAGGAAGAAGGTAAAAATAATGACAAAAATTGCAACAAATGTTCCTAGTACTTCACACTTTTAAAATCCTCTCTTATGTATATTATTTCATCACAAAAATAAGAGAATTCTATAGCATGGACAAAATTAGTATGCAGTCCATAACTAAGAAGAACAATATATTGTTTATAACTGTTTAAGGCTATCGCTGGTGTCAAAACATAAAACAGATGCCTTCATGCCGAGGGATTTGGTGCCAACTCCATATAAACCAGGAGGTTCGGAAAGAGAAAACAGTGTATTCATGCTGTTTATTAAAGAGGAAACCGGCTCACTTTCAAATGCTGGGGGCTTTGAAATGATATAAGACAGTGCAGCATCAGGGGCAGAGAAATGAGTTCAGCCAAGTTTTCCAACACTGTAGGGCCCACAATAATTTTGCCAGAATAAGTCTTCTTTTCATTCCAAAAATAGTCACTGTCAATCAAGCTGTTTCGTTTTGGAGAGTGGGGAGTAAAGACATATGTCAGGATCCACCATGCTTTTTCTATATTCTAGATTTGAAAGCTAATTCCTTTAAGATCAACATAGGCATTTGCACATTTTATAAGTAGCTTTTACTTGGCATCACCACCTTTACAGGCATATCTCCCAAAACTTCATTTTGAGATGCCTAAATTGGAAGCAGTCTTCTCATCTCTCCCTTCTCAAATGGAGAGCACTTGTAGTGAAGAAAAAGGAATTTTTCAAATGAGATTTGAGAGCGGGGGGTGGGGATGGTGGTGTGTGTGTTCTTCACATAGTAAAAGCCAATAGCAGAGTATTTTTTTGTTCAACTGAGAACCCTGTGTATGTGCATATCTCTGGTGCATGTTTGCATGAGGAACAATAGAAGCTGGCCTGGAGGAAGTGGAGGAAGGAAGTGGGAATGAAAGTGAGGGAAGACATTGTTAGCCTTTTCTTCATATAGTTTCATCATGTTCACACTTGTTACAGCAATTGTAAAACCTCACACTTTTCCTCTAATTGAATAGAAAAAAACTTGACAAGAAAAATAGATCCCATGAGGTAAAAAAATAAACCTTGTAAGAACTGATATATAAGCCGGCCTGAGTATAGTCCATAGCAGAGAAAGTGTTCCCAAAGGCCCAGGTATCTCACAGGGAGTGTGCCAGCAAGGGATCCCCATGGTGGAGACCCCTGAAGATCTTCAGAAAAGTTACTCGTCCAATAAAACCTAGCACCATAAGTGAGCAGACTAGTGGGATTCAACCCAGGACCAAACTGCTTCTGGAACCGGCAGCCACCAGGCATTGTGCTGGCAATTATTCACTACATCTGGAGAAGAAAATCCGCTCGTCTTAGACCGTGTGGGTTAGTGTGCGAAATTTCTATCACGAGACCAACATATACAGGAAACTAAGTGTGAAGTGAGTGTTCAGAGATGCATCCCAGTCCTGGGAGCCTGTGCGTTCTGCAGGCAACACGGTGAGGCCCTGGCAGCCCCCTGCCTTCACCCTCTGGCTCAGCTGGCACTGCTGCATGGCCTTGGATGATTTCTAATGTGCAAAATGGGGGCAGGCATTCCCTTCCTTTCTTGTAGAGAGATGTAAGAACATATATTTAAGTGACTTAGCAGCCATACTGCAAGCAGTAAGACACAGAGCTACTATTACTAAATCCTTCCAGAACCCACTGATCAAGACTGGGCGCTCTCTGCTCACTCATTGGGCACATGCATTTGTAACGGCCCCTCCCTCATCCACATATGAGGAGCTTTAATCCTGTGACAGTGTGGATCCTGGGGATGTTGTTAAAATGCAAATTATGATTCAACAGGTCCAGAGAGTTCTAACAAACTGCTAGTGTTGCAGATGCTACTGGCCCATGTGCCTCCAACAGAGTAGCAAAGCTCTAGGGTAAAACAGTGATAAATGAGAACACTAGTAAATGAATGAAGCTGAGGGAGACAGGGTGGACTGGGAGGCAGGGTTAGCGACGCCCAGCCTGTGCCTGCACACATTAGGCGCACTTCCACCCAGGACAGTTCTCACAGAGCTGTCTTCTCCTGTCTACTCCACAGGGCTGCCGGCCTCAGGCCCAGGAGCCCATCCTCAGGGCCCAGAGAGGCTGCTGCACTCCATGCTGGCACTCAGGTCAGTTACGAGTCAATGAAGGAATGAATCCACGAATGTGGTGAATGAGTGAAATTCAGGGAAATCGCTGTTAGTTATTGTTAAAAACCTAATGGGTTTGAAATATATATATATATATATATATATATATATATATATATATACACATAATTTTAAATATATTTTATTGATTTTTTTACAGAGAGGAAGGGAGAGGGATAGAGAGTTAGAAACATCAATGAGAGAGAAACATCAATTTAATGGCCTCCTGCACACCTCCTACTGGGGATGTGCCCGAAACCAAGGTACATGCCCTTGACTGGAATTGAACCTGGGACCTTTCAGTCCTCAGGCCAATGCTCCATCCACTGAGCCAAACCAGTCAGGGCTTTATATTTTTTTTAATTATTGGGCTAATGTCACATATTAGCATTGTTGGAGTTAAGTTCTTCATTGAGCTTGACATTCCGGCAAGAGAACCATCAGGAAAGATGATATAAAGTTTTAAGAGCTCCCTTTATCCTAATATATAAAGAGCTAGGGTCTGTCACAACCTAAACGTCCAGACAGACAATTGAACACCAGGCTAGGGTTCTGGCCAGCACGGCAGGAGTCAGCCCTGGGTCCCAGGCACCTGCAGCACAGTGGCGGGAGGAAGCTGTGGGAACAGAGCCATGCTGCCATCGGATTGGTCTCTGGGTCCTTCCCACTACCTGCAGGCTCCAGGAACCAGAGCCATGCTGCCATCTAGGAATCTTGGTCCCTCCCCCCTGGCCTACAGGGCCGGAGGACTGGAGCCATAATGCGATCAGACTGGCATCTTGGTCCCTTCTCCGGGCCTGTGGGAGCCATGCTACAGTGGGACTGGACTTTACCGGAGAGGTCCCGGGTTGTGAGAGCATGCAGGCTGGGCTGAAAGATGCCCCCTCTCAACTCCCACCCCCCATCTCACCTAATCCTATGTAATAAAAGCCTGATATACAAATCAACCAAACAGTAGAATGATGGTTCACTATGACGTGCACTGACCACCAGGGGCAGTCACTCAATGCAGGAGCTGCCCCTAAGAAAGCCAAGGCAGGTGCCAGCAAGGGAGGAGAGGGCACCCCCGATCACCCTGCCAGTCGCCCCAAAGATTAGCCCTGATCGCCGGCCAGGCCTAGGGACCCTACCTGTGCACGAAGTTTGTGCACTGGGCCTCTAGTTGTAAAATAAAAAGGAAAGATAGGAATTTGCTTCTCCTTTCAAGTGAAGTCACCTGTCCTCAGGAAGAGTAGCCATAGTTCCCAATACCTCAGAGACACTGTCTCTTACAAAACAATCATGCTGGCAACACATTGCTAGACTTAGCATAGATTCTCTTCTAAGGCATGTAACAGATTTACCCCTCTATGCTACTCCAGATTATAGGTTTTCTAAGTAATTAGAGTAAAAAAAACCCATTTATTACTTTTATGACAAAATATAACAAGTTTTCCAACTGAGGCTTCATAGCTGTGTAGTATTTATATGGCACATTTTACTTCATGAACAACTGGAGATTTTCTTGCTAAGCAAACTATTATGAAAAATCTGGCTTTACTGCTAGGAGTTAGAAATCCCATTAGATTCAGGAGGACCACTGAAAAATTTAGATTTTGTTAGCTAACACCAAAGCACTTGTTCAAATTTAATCTGTTTACATAACATGATTCTTTTCATCAGGACTTCAAGTTCAAATTCAACTGGTCAGTTCAGGGCCTGTCTCTGTGTGATTCTTTTGTTGAAAACTGGGACACTGTGCATATGGACAGTACAGTGTCTATTTCTGAACTCCTCCAGATATGTTTGACATGTTAGTTCTGCAGCCTAAATGTTCAAGAATATGAGTGTGGTTAGCTGTGGTTCATCTTCTCAATAGAAAAATAGGACTCTGATAAACAGTGCATTACATTTACAATAGAGCACACTTTAATTAGGCCTGTTTTAATATTCATCTCTGATTTAATCTAGTCCCCCCCAGGCAGCCTGGCACATGAACCTTTGACAGTAAAGGAATCTTTCTGGAGAGCACACACTGTCCCTGCACTGCCAGGGAACTTGAAAATTGTTCTTTAATTAATGTTTTCGGTGTCCCTGTGGTCTCATTACACATTTTGTTTTCTTTGTCCCAGAGGGTCTCAAAGAAAATACATGTTCCCCAGCAGGCATTTATGTTTTCATACAGAAGAGCTGGTTTTCCATTCATGATACAAAACAAATGGATGATGGTTAAGATGGCCCAGACTTTTCCCAGATATTTTCATCACTGGCAACTCTCCACTCTCTTCTTTCTACAACCCAAGAAACTTACATGGTTAGTCTTTCTCGTGGGTAAAAAATATGTAGGTAAAAGCAGTTGAAGAATATTCAAAGTGGCTTCCCAGAAACACATCCTTAGAAAAGCTCTCTATTTAGGGTTCTCCCAAAAATACCGTTGGGAGGCTCAATTCCTACAGCCTTTCTGAAGGTCACAAAAAAGCCCAATCATAACCTTTGACTCATAGGTCACTTCTGGGAATTTGTCCAAATGAAAAATCATAGATTGTGCACAAAACTTGGAATTGAAAGCTTCTGAATATCTGTATTACAACAATGTTATCATTCAAATTTGGAAAGATCTCTTTCCAAAAATAGGTCAATCATGGAGTATCCATATACTGTAATTCTATAAGATCTTCGAAAAGCTTTAACACAAAACTTAAAGATATGAAAATATTTATGATTTAGTCGTACATGAGTAAGTAGACAATGAATTAGCACATCTAGAATTATCACAATTTAAAAAAAATACATTTGACTGAAAAAATAAACTTAAAGTGAACAATAATTATCTCTAGATGGTGGGATAGAGTGATTTTCAATTTCTTCTTTTGTACTTTCCTGCATTTTTGTAGTTTTATATTTTCTACACTAAATAAATCCTACTTTTGTAATTATGATATAAAATGTTTTCCTCATTTTTTTCTCTTATTAGAATGAGTATAGTCTTCATACATATAGAACTAATAAATTACTAGATTAATAGGAAATAAAAAAAGATTAGCGAACATAAAGCTAACTTACTATATAGATTTGGCATTAACTTCTTATTTGTAAATAAATTCCTCCACTGGGTAGATTCTCTACCAACTAGCTCTAATTTCTACTAACTGATCCAGTTTTTCTGAAGCAGTTCAATGATGCTTAGTAAATCCAAATGAAAATCCAAAGAAGACAAGGAAATACAATGTGCAAAGGAAGCTGGCCTTGGTGGTATACAGAGGTGGGAACCCTGGGTATGAGTGACGGGCTTCTGGACAACAGGATAATGGGAGAGGGAAATTCCAATGACAGCTGCCAGCTCCAGCTCCCACTGCCACTCCCCTGCTGCTGCCCCACTCAGGGCCAGGATTCCCAGCCCTCGGGAACACTGTGGTGCGTGTGGCCTCCTGGGTGTTCTCACACTCCCAAAGCACAGAGGATAAAAGGCCACAGTGCTGAAAGCTTGTGCCTCATAGAATACCCACAGGACTCCAAGTGCTTAAGAAGACGTTGCTACTTTTCATATCAATCACTGCGTTTGCTGAGCTACTCCCCACTCTACTGGGAGGTACAAGGGTGGGCATTGTTTAATTGGCTTCGGGAGTCTTATGAGCTGTGCCGGGCCATTAATTAGAGGACTTGTTGGAATTAAGTATGTGACGTGTACACTGGGGAGGGGGAGGCTGGTTCTGCCATGTCTTGGAAAAGCATTTGCAAATGCCTCCTTGGACAAACTTCAGAGAAGACAGAAGGAAATTAGGAGAAACTCACTTCTTACTGAAAACATTCAAGGCAGCCAGGCCCTCAGTTTTTGTTCAGGTACCTGATTTCTTTGAATACAAATACCATTAGTCATGCTTAAATTATGTGTTCTCAGTGCCAGAATTTTCTCCTCTGACCCACAGAGGAAACCCCCATGTGTGGTACCAGGCTCTCACGTGCTTCCAGCTGGAGATAAAGACAAACAGCGCTGGGGAACCCACCATTTAAGGGGGCAGCTACTCAGCACTAGCAGCAGGTGCTCATGTGGAAATAAAGGCCCAGAACTGCTGGATCTTTTTCTTCTCCAGAGTAGCTAGTCATCCAGATTTTTATGTAAAACTGTTTTTACAGGTTGACAGCTAAAAAGGAAAACCAATGCTTTCCATGAGCAAAGGAAACATTTCTGAGGGCCAGAGCAGGCCCATGGGATGCCAGTTTGTAACCTCTGAGTCAAAAGCTCTTAACCTGGAATTGACAGAGTGCATGTTACTAAATTTATCTACATCTGCATAAATTACCGTCCAATACATGGACTATAAAAGAATCGTGAGTTTAAATTCTAAACTGCCTGGCCAGTGTACCCTAATCAGGTTCCTATATTCATTTTGGGCCTGTTTGCCTCCATTTATTAATATAGGAATTGTATGCTAGAGTTTTAGAATGTATATATTTTATCCAAGGACTTAAAAGAGCAAATGCATTTAGTTTTATACTTCAGAGACATTGTTAATAATTTATTTCTTTTATGTGTGAAAAACTGAGGAACAAAAAAAAATCCCATAGGAGCCAGAGGTTGAGGCTGGGAGTCAGGAGTCCTATCTCCTTACGATTCAACAATCCAATGATAAGCTTCTCTAAAGGATGAGTAGGAACGCAAGCCTACTCACCCTTCAGGCTGGTGAAGCAAGTCATCATGTACACATGTACACATAGTAATAGTCCCAGCAAGACCAACTCAGGTCCTCGTTTGGAACACACAGAAAGGAAATGTGCCAGGTGAAGACATCACTGTCTTCAATAACTGGAATATTAATCACATCTAATCTGATGCACATTTCTGAGGGCAGAGACTTAATATTTAGTAAGTTGCTTTCCACATGTGCCATTTCTGGTTAGCATGGCAACATCTGGTTTGTGAGGGAAATGCCACTGTTGTACCATCTGAGGGACAAGTCAAAGCAGAAAATGAATGGGGTGTGTGTGTGTGTGTGTGTGTGTGTGTGTGTGTACACACAGGAAAACAATATATCCTAACATTAAAGAATCTCAATGTTGGGGCATCATTTTTCCTAGAAGTTGTTTGTCTTATATTGGATTGAATTATCATTTTGCCTTTAAGTTTTATGTTGAAATGATTTATAATATATGTTGTTTATGAATTTTTTATTCAAAGTCAACCTTTCTTCATTAATTATTTTATTTAAAATTAACCTTCCAATTAGTCTTATGCAAAGGCAATCGCGAGTTACATTTGCTTTTTTACACCTAACTTAAGTGAATCTTCTTAAATGCTGGGGCCATACCTGACTAGACTTGGGAGCCGCTGAGAACTTCCAGGTAATGGTTTAAAAAATTACCGGTCACCAGAAACCCAGACCAGAGGAGCTACATCTCCTTGGAGCCTGGTTCACCTTCTTTAGTTTCTATCTGTGTCTCAAATCCCACACCTGGAACAAAACTGTGACTTACCTATAAGGTATCTTGTGAGGAATGCAAAGTTCCTCTGCAAAACGGCTTATTGCGCATAGCTGTCCTTACTTGACAGATGGGAAATCCTCATTTAAAACTCCAGTTTTGGCAACAGGACTTTTAAAAACGCAGACACTTTTTGAGCAAACTAGTGCGCTTCCAGCATGGGCAAGTGTTAGAGGACTGATGGGCAGCCCTTTGCTGCTTTGCTTGACCTTAAGGGAAGTTGCTGGGCAAAAAGAAATAGAAAAATCACAGTTCAGGTTTTACCTGTAGTCTGGGTTGCTCTTTCAGAGACAGCACACTCAACAAAAAAGATAAACACTGGAATTGAACCGTCTGTCCTTCACTCTTATGCCACTGTTGGTAGCTAGCTACCTGATTTCCCCCACAACACACCCCATCCCTCTTCCTCCCAATTGAGTGGATCTCCAGTTTCCCACCATGATTTGCTCCGCATGTTCCTTCAAGCTCTGCTCTCATTCTTCCCTGCCTGCTATCACATCAAATGAGAGGATGAGAGAATTCTCCATTTCAAGCCCCAAACAAGCAGGTCGAGCCACACAGGACCTAGAACTATCTTGGTGGAGTCACGAATCACTGTCTCCTACACAATATGAAAACCAAATGATACTTGTACATCCTAAGTCCACTATCTCCTCTCCATTCAAATGTTCAATTACCATTCACCTTTCCTCTAAAATCTAGAGACGAGACAATTATCTCTTTATCATCCTACATGCAGTGTTTTACCTATAAGCAACACAAATACTATCATATATACTGCACTTGACTCAAGGTAAGCATTGGATATCATTTAAAAAACAACATCCTTTAGCCAACTGAGGAATATTAGTGAAAACTCTAGTCCAGAAAGGACCAAATACACAGCTGGTGTCTTGCTCTCCCAGGGGCATAAGGGCAGCCACCAGCCAATCAGAAGCTTTTTCTGTCTTCAGACTCTTTCTGAACTCAGCCTCTCCAGGCAGACACCCCAGATGAGCCAAGGCATTTGCAGGTGGCCTGCAAACTCTCAGTCCACCAGGACACCAAAGCCAAATTCTTACAGGCAGGAGCATCTTGAAAGAGAAAGTAGGCACAAATCATTTTTTTATTTAGTATTTAACCTAAGCTTTGAGGTCAGCGATTCTAAAACATGCTGTCAGTCATTTGTGACAAAGTCCTCTATTATCTTGTTCATCTCCCTGCTGATTTCTTGGCTACCTCCTTGAGAGATCTGCTGACCCCCCTTTTATGGTGGTTTGGTTGGGGGGGGGGGTTGGTTCTCAAAGCCGTAAGTATGAGCTGATCAGTCACTTCAGAGAATCAAAGGTGCTGACCCCAGTGATTCCCAACACAGTGAAGTGAGCAGGACTCCAGCCATCTAATTCATCAGAATTTAATAAAGAGCTTGGGGTGACTACATTGGACAGTGAATCAGATGTATGTGCGGAGTCTAAGAACCAACAGGAAAAGGAGAGAAGTCAGTGGAAAAACAAGTTAATCTTTTCTGTACCAGATACCTGTATTTTACTCCAGGATAAAAAATCAACCACAAATGTCAAACCTAGCAACTTTTTTATTTCATGTTTGTCACTCTATCCATTCCAATTCAGAGCCCAAGTGCCCTACCAGGCCACGACAAGACCAGATAACAAGACCGTCCGCTCCTCTCCAATGCACAGATGATCCTAAGTGAAGTGAAAGTGTAGGCCAGCCGGGCCCAGCAAGCTGCTGCCCTCTATTCTGGAAGGGGGGTTGGCCTAGAGGGGGCGCTGCCTTCTCCCTCCGCAGTCCTGGCTTGGGCTCAGCAGCCTGGCAGCTCTCCTGCACCTATCTCTTCCTCCCGTTGACTTGGCCCCAGATTCTGACCTGAACTTGCTGAAATAGTGACCGCCCTCTAAACCTCGGCTGTCCAGTGGCACCAGCATCCTATACTTATTAAGGTAGTAGCCCCACAATGTGCTGCCCAGTGGTTCTCAACCTTAGCTGCACACTAGAATCACCTGGAAATCTTTTTTAAATCCTGATTTCTGGGCCTCATCCTCCGGAAATTCTGTTTGTTACTAATGTTGTGGCCCCACCCCATAACAAAGATACAGAATTTCTGGAGGATGAGGCCCAGAAATCAGGATTTTAAAAAGATTTCTAGGTGATTCTAATGGCAGCCAAGGTTGAGAACCACTGCTTTAGGACTTTATCCCCCACCCTGGGCCCCTCATTGCTGGGATGTTGGAGGCTACCAGCCTCAGCTGAGTGAGGACCTCTCCAGGGCTTACAATTAGTTCCAGAGAGGCAGCTAGCTGGGGTTGGAACAGCTCAGGAACATACATAAAGGCCTGGCCCCCTTGCCTTAGTGCCATCTGGTTCCATGACCCTTCCCCCTGCCACCTCCCGCCTCCCCCCTACCCCACTGCATCAGAGTCAACTTCTTCCTCTGCCCAATCCTGCGGCTCTCATCTCCCTGTGAGACACTGTTGCCATCAGCGGTCCCCAGTAAACCTCCTACATGCACATCTCAGCATCTCAGAATCTGTTTCCTGTTGAACTAACTTCTATCATCAGAAACCAGGTACAAATAGTCCTTCACCATCGTTTGCTCTACTTTAAATTCATACGTTGTTCACTGACATGCCTGACCCTTGCATCAGCCACATTCGGACTTTGGTATTCTGCAGATGCATGAAGACCTGGCCGGGCTGCCCACTGGTCCAGTGGTAACAACTGCAGGATTTGTGCCACAGTTTTAATACATGCAGTCCTCCCTCCCTTTTGCATGGCTCTGTTACGCATGCCTTTCACTGAGCATGATTTAGTTAAATAACACCAGTCCCGCAACAGCTGGGATCTCAGTAACCACAGTATAGTAGTAACTACATGAAGTAAGAACTCGGCTGGTAGCTCTTCAGTCCACAAATCACTATCAAATAGCAGGTGTGCATCACCGTGACCAATCGATTTGCTTCTTTCAAAGCCTGTCGGTGATCAGTCACTGCACATGGGAGCATCCCAGCAAGAGCTGAGTGATGTTTGGGTCCTTGGAGATGGACGGAGGAGGAAGACTTCCAGAAAGCACCACTTGGCCAGATGGTGGTTTACTAGCCGGTCTCCCCTCAAGAGTCAATGTCTGGGAGGAGTTTGGGGTCTTCAGAGGGTCCAAGGTATGACAATCCATCCACCTTCAAGCACAGGAAAGGTGGGATCAATATTGGACCCATGTATGAGTTCCCTACGGCTGCTGTAACAAGTTACCACAAACTTAGTGGCATATAACATCGTACAGGTATTATCTTAGAGCAGCAGTTCTCAGCCTGTGGGTCGAGACCCCTTTGGGGGTTGAACGACCCTTTCACAGGGGTCGCCTAAATACATCCTGCATATCAGATATTTACATTATGATTCATAACAGTAACAACATTACAGTTATGAAGTAGCAACGAAAACAATTTTATGATTGGGGGTCACAACATGAGGAACTGTATGAAAGGGTCTCGGCATTAGGAAGGTTGAGAACCACTGCCTTATAGCGTGCAGGTCAGAAATCTAAAATGGGTGGTCGGCTGCATTCCTTGTGGAGGCTCTGGGGAGAAGCCACTTCCTTGCCTTCTCCAGCTTCCAGAGGCCATGCATACTCCCTGCCTCCTGGCCCACATCGCCCTCACCTCTGCTCTGTCCCTGCATCTCCTCAAACTCCCACCACTGGCCTCCTGTTTAGAAAGCTCCCGTGACCATCCAGGATAGCTGCCCACTTCTAGCTCTCTCACTGAATCCCATGTGCTAACTCTGTTGCCATGTCAGGGAAATAGTCACAGGTTCTGGGATTAGAATGGGGAGATATTTGGAGGCCCATTATTTTCCCTACCAAGTCCCATCAGGTTTTTCCAAATGACAGTGACCCCCATTTGGCTATTGGAAAGGTAGAGATGCCCCAAAACCTGTTTCTGTATCTGGACCCCTGGGAGAGGGTGAGAACAAAGAAATGATTTCCACAGGTGGTCCTGGCCCCAAGTCAGCTTTGCACAAATGGCTGCTCAAGCCTCTGGTCCCTACATGCGTTCTCCATCAAAAAGGACCACTTTCCAGTAAGCATGGGAAGTGTGCATTCATAGTCTCCCTCCTTGGGATGCTCACAGCTCTTACTGCCTGTCAGAGGTATCAATGAGTCCTGCAGTAGGAAACCTCTTTAACTTGTTGGCAGTGTATTTTCCATATAACCTTTCATGGGACACTTAGGGAAGGCTGCACTAGATTGTCCAGGGACTCTGGCCAATGCCATGGGCCCTGCTCTGCAGGAAGTGCACACAGCTCCCAGGCTCCCCCCACGAGTCTAGGGTGTGGAGTGCTCCTGCCTGGGGAGGGTCTTCTCCTGCCCAGCCCGCAGGTGTGCTGTGGCAAACCCAGACCCTGCCGGATGACTCACACACACAAAGTATAAATGTTTCAGTTCTGCCTGAAGACTCATTTCCTGGGGAGCTGGGGTTGGTCTTCTCTGTTCTCTCTCTGACTCGGAATCTCGAACTCAAGGTGGAAAAACACGCAGGAGAAATAACAAGTCATCGAATACATTCATGGTCTCTTACTTGTCAAATAAAATACTTGGGCTGATAGCCACATGAAAACAAAACATTGTCTCCTCTCAGCAAATGGGCTGCTATTGTCAAAACCCAGGAGTGCAGACATTGCCTTATGGTGGGTGTGTTCCAGGCGGAGCCCAGCAGCACCACTGTGAGGATATCTCATTCCCTGGCCTCTTTCTCTGGAATTACTAAAAGTTTTGCAGGAACCACAGAATCTCAGCATCAGAAAAACTTAGAGATTGCTCCGTTGATTTTCTTCCAAAATCCTGGAATCTTCTGTCGATATCCCTAATTAAGAGGCTCTTTCTATATATTTCACACATTTTACAACCACCATCCACCCCTCAATTACTATTCAATTGAACAACTTCTGTGTCCAAGAGGCCTGGGCAACTTGCCAAGCCCAGGCCAGGCTGTGTGTCTCCTCCCTGTGTCTGAGGTGTCATCTGCCACATTTTTCACTGAGAACAATAGCAAATACGATCACACGCCTACCACATGGCAGACACTGTGCCAGGCCTTTCCATTCTGTCACCTTATTTCATCTCAATCGCTGCCCTATGATGTAATATTGCTCCTTTATAGACTAGCACGCGCACAGAGCTATTTACGGAGTGCTTTACTGTATTTGCTGATAGGATCTACTGAGTGTTTTCCGTATTCCAGACACGGAGTTGCTCATCTAGGCACTCTGCATTTTTATCGTCGTGTCTATGAATGGATGCTAAGGTTCCTTTTGGCCAATGAAGAAACTGAGGCTTCCACATGGTAAGATATTCATAGCTAGCAAGAGACTGGGCTGGGACCCACACCCACAAGTGTCTTCCACTCAGCCTTCACACTCTCCTTCTCCTGTTGTCTGTGCAGCCAGAAGGGGTCCTCTGTGTGTCGCTGAGTTCACAGAGCATTTATTCATTATCCCACTCTTACTACTCGTCATATTCTGCACAGTGCTTACTTTCTCCTCACTGGGCAGCTCTTACACTACTTCGCACTCCTGAGTGTGCTGCTCAGAACACACACTCTGTAATCCTGGCTGTTTTAGAATAAATCTTACCAGCCCTCAGGACCGGCAAGAAAACCTGCTTTTCAGAAAGGGTTTCTGGATCTCAGTTGATTTCTTGGTCGCTTCAGGAAGCAGTTGCACATGGCATTTGGTACAGGCAATTAAACGGCAGAGTTTGTCCTTGATGGTTGTTTTAATGGCTTCCATGGGAGCGACTGGCTGAATGCCCTCAGATCTACCATCCAGGCCAAGGCTGAAAGAACCTCTGAGTCAGAACTGACTCTCCAACAGCTAGCAAAGTCTCAACAAATGTCTTTTAAACAATGACCGATTACCAACAAAGTCATTTGCTACAGATTCAGCATTCAGAAACTATGACCTACTTTACCTCTAAAGTCACTCTTAGAAATAATTCATCTGGGAGGAGCTTTAGGTTGTCCAAGTAGTCATATTGCTAATGATAAAAAAATAAAAAATTATTTTTTCTTTTGGGATGAATTTGGCAACTGACAAGTTGTTGTTTTGTCAGGAATTCAAAGTTACCTAGTAGGAGGATAAGAAGAAAGCACCAACAGAGAACTATGAACTGGTGCTAACCAAGAGCCCCACGTCTGTTTGGGGAAACAAAAGAATGCATTTGGGAAATAGGACTTTTTGTAATATGCACCCAGGACAGATTTGAATCCTGTGAACATTTGTGAAGGAACTATTTCCCCATCTATACTAATAAAAGGGTAATATGCTAATTAGACCAGATGTCCTTCCAGACGTCCTTCCGGATGAAGCCAGGGCTGCGAGGGAAGCCCTGGTCCCCGGTGCCAGAGGGAAGCCGATGCGGGCAGCCAGGAGAATGAAGGCCCACTCTTGTTATTGATTTCAGAGAGAAAGAGAGAGGGAGAGATAGAAACATCAAAGATGCAAGAGAATCATTGATTGGCCCCTCCCTGTGCCTCAGAAGCCTCAAGTGAATTCCAGCCACGCCCTGGAATCCCACTGGCCTGGTCCCTTATATCCGGCCATGCTGCAGGGACTCATAAACTGTGTGCAGCCTCTAAACTGACTTCATAGACAGGGAAACAACCTCTCGCTCCACAGGCTGAAAAAGGGACCTGAGTCTGTTTGACTCATTTTGTCAGAAGCCAGAGAAATCTTTAAAGTCTTTCTCAAGAAAGCCTTTTTTTTTTTTTTTAGGTTATTGTTGTGATGTTATTAGGTTACACATTTTCTTCTTTATTAAAAAAACAACATCTGACACGAGACACTTATTTTTCACTGCAATACAGTTGAGCAGAAAGTCAGGCAGGCCTTAGTTTTGGGTGGTCTTTGCCAAGTTACGTAACTTTTTTCTAGCCTCGGTTCCTCAAAATTGTAACATGGGTCCTGCCAGGCTTCTTTTGGTGGCAAAGTGAAATGGTGTATGCACACTTGGTGGTGCTGCACTTGCTGCCTGGTAATGACCAGTGCAGTGTTCACGCTGGATGATACTGAAGAATCCCCTTCTGCATGCTGGTCCCCATGGGAGTAAGTCTCAGAGGTTCTGATTTTTAAAGAAAGCAAATGACCGTGTCTTTCTACCGAAACAGATTTCTTTTAAGGAAAGCATGCTTTCTTAAAAGACACCAAAATGAATCATTTCCCTTATTTGTATAGCCTTCAAAAAGAAATGAAAACTATTTTATTTCAACAATACTACTTCTACTCTTCAGAAAAAGAAAAGATTCCCCAGTAGAAAGCTGCCTGTGGTTAACAACTCCAATTCCCTTCAAACGGATTTTTAAAAATCTCTAATGGGTATCTATCCTGCGTCGTTTCCATGCCAACCCAAGCCCCAAGCCAAGCCATACCTGCACTACCACATTTTGATTGCTAGACTCTTTTTCCAAATGGATCGGGGGCAAGGCAGAGAGGGGCTAGCTGCTCACAGAACTGTTCCCTCTTCCTCCCGGGCACATGGCTGGACTACACTTCCTGGCATCCCTGGTCCTGAGCTGTGACTATGCAACTAAGTTCCCACCCACGGGATGTAACTGGATGTGGGCCCCTCCAAGCCTAGCCCAGATAACACGCCTACGGACCACCCTCCAGCTCTTGTCCTTTTGTCCCAGTTTACTGAAGATAAACCCTGAAACCTTGGAAGCCACATGGGAGATGGCAGAGCCACAAGATCAAAGGCATCTGTGACCCTGGTCACTGCTTGGAAGAAAGCCCACTACAGATCAAGTTACCACTTTCCAAACTTTACACGCTTCCATCATGTGTGAGCCATATCATGTTTTTGGATGTGTTTGTTATAGCAGCTGGTGCCTGAAGCATCTGGAAGTCCTGGGATGTTTGCAAAATTATGGAGTACTGATAAATTATTGTAAAATTATGGATCTAATCATTGTGTGCCAAGTCAGACATGAGCTCACTAAAAAACACACAAATAATCTAAAACTAAGAAGACTAGCCTCTACACTAGGTAAACCATCAGACACGTCAAAGGCTTAAGAAATATGTTAAAAACTTTGAAATACAGAATCTTCCTTTCATGTATTTAATCTTTCTGTGGCACAAGAAGAGTCTAGTATTAGTGACAAGAACATCTTGATTCAGCCTATTAAACAGCAGTGCATCATGGGAATATAGTTTGTGTCAGAGCATTCGGACAGAGGGACATTTCTGACAATTAGACATTTCTAAGATTTTAAATAAAATAAATTCCAGAGGATTGGAGTGGTCAGCTATAAACTCTCATCTATATTTAGTAACAGATTAGCATCACTTTCTTAACCTTAGAATTATATGATTACTAGAGGCCTGTGCACAACATTTGTGCACTTGGGGAGGGGGTGTCCCTAAGCCAAACCTGCGCCCTTTAGCAGTCTGGGAGCCCTCAGGGGATCTCCGACTGTGTCTTGGATGCAGGCCTAAGCCACAGTCGGACATTCTTAGTGCTGCCATGGGAGTGGCTCCCGCCACCACCTCTGCACTCACCAGCTGTCAGCCTGGCTTGTGGCTGAGCGGCACACCCACTGTGAGAGCACACTGAGCACCTGGGGGCAGTTCCTGCATTAAGCATCTGCCCCCAGGTGGTCAGTGCACATTATAGCGACTGGTCATTCCATTGTTCGGTTGATTTGCATATTAGCCTTTTATTATATAGGATATTCCATTATGAGAGAACTACAGACAGTAATCCATGTTTGAAATTGATCATAAAATACATCATTTTATTTAAATGTCAAAATGTACAGAAATATACATTAGTTCTGTGTACCCACAGGAAATACATCAGAGGACATTCTCAGGAATTTAATCCTCAGGTTAACCCTAGGAAATTTAAGCCTCAGCTCCAATCTAAGTCCAATTAAGTAAATTATTTATTTTGCTGTCCAACGTATGAGACCTAACCTAGTTTAAGGCCATCCAGTTAAAGATGTAATGCCAAGTGAGATTACATACTGGTTATCAAAAAACAATCATCTTGATACAGTACAGACCTTATAATCCAATGGATTATCAATGGCACTTCTGGAAAACTACCTTTGATCATTAAAGATGTGACCCGGACTCAGATGAGTCATAGTAACTTACTAAAAATATCTCTCAAATCAGTCTCTTCTCTCCATCTCTACTCCTGCCACCTTTATCTAGGTCACCATACTCACCTGACCTACTGAGGTATCTGCTCTTGACCACATTGTGTCCCCACAGTGACCTCCTTAAAGCACATGCCATCTCACATTACTCTCTTGCTTATAATCCTCTCATGTGTCTTCATTGGTATGAGAATAAAATTGGAACTCCATTTTGGCCTGCCACCCTTACCCAATCCCAACCTATCCTAGTGCCAACCTCCCCACTCCTTTCCCTTCAACCCAACTAATCTCCTTTAAAAAATATATTTTATTGATTTTTTACAGAGAAGAAGGGAGAGGGATAGAGAGTTAGAAACATCGATGAGAGAGAAACATCGATCAGCTGCCTCCTGCACACCCCCTACTGGGGATGTGCCTGCAACCAAGGTACATGCCCTTGACCGAAATTGAACCTGGAGCTTTTCAGTCCGCAGGCCAATGCTCTATCCACCAAGCCAAACAGGTTAGGGCCTAATCTCCTTTATATTCCTCGAACATCCCAAGCTCTTTTCCATGTGGGCTTTGGGACTTCCAGTTCACTCTGTCTGAATGTCCTCCCTCCAGTTCTTTACATTGTTGATGTTTCTTCATCCTTCAAATCTCAATTCACTCCATCGCCTTCCCCAGTTACCCTCTTGCCCTTTCTATGTCTTTCACAGCACTTGTAACACCCTGAAATTTTAATCTGTATTATCTGAAAATCTGGACACTCTATGGGGATATGAACCTTTCCTTTTCTTTTTTATTACCTTGTTTTAGGCATCATATCCACAGAGACTGACAGATACATGAATGGATGGATGATGGATGGATGCACGCAATGGATAGGCAGTACTTATAGCATACTTTGTCCCATGAACTATCCATAAAAACCTGTATCAGCACATTTGGCAAGAAGTGTTACTGCTCTACCCCCTGTCCTGGTGGGGATAGATATAGGGCAATCCCAATTTCTTTCAGTTGTTTTCATTACTCAAAAAATGTTGCAGTTTTTAATTTATCTTTCTGACTCTGTGTCTGTGCCTTCAACACAGTCACAATGATTTCCTGCTCCTCAATAAGGAAAGCACGCTCGGTCCTGTCACAGACACATTTAGCACACATGGATACACCCTAGGCCCTGCTGACATGTGTTTGTTTGTTTTTTCATTTTAGCCAACCTCGTTAGAACTTTAGGTCTCACAGCATGAGTTCCTCGAAGTCAGCCTGGGCACATGCCACATGCAAATGCCGGTGCTTTCTCAGCTCCTTGGTTTGAAGGTAAACAATTCTATTCCCAGGGCTTCAGGAATGCCTAGTTATGCCGGCGCTGTATTGAGGACAGCATCGGTGGCATGTCAAATGTTGGATCGTTATGAATGTCATAGACACCATTCCCAGAAGAGGGCCATCCCAAGTTCGGTTCTCTTCATTCATCTCTCTTGGGAATACAAAGAAGTCTTTGCTCTGGATCCATCCATGTGGCGCTTTCACATCTTTCCTCTAAATATTCAACTTTTCAATATTGATAATCCCAAGAGAATGTGTCTTAATATTTCATCACCTATAACATTTGGGGATACCAGGCTATCCTGGCTTTGAATTTTACGATTCAACTTAGAAAAAGCCCTTTCAGGGGGGAAAACAGTGTATCTCAATGTAGACTAGAACCACAGGCCACCTCCTGGAGTTCCCACATCTAGGACTGTGGCTCTCAGAGGGGACAATGAACCCCAGGACTCTGTGCAAGCCCAGCGCACATTGCAGTGTAGTGTGTGGCACTCGGTCAACGTGACAGCATAGCTCGTTTTTTCTATTCTGACTTAAATGGAGGAGAGTCATGCCTACAGATATTGAGTGTCCCCAAAGCTCCTCGGTAGGAATCACAGGAAGTGCAGGGCTGGATCTGGGTGGGGGCTCTGGGAATGCTAAGGCAAGCTGTCTGCCAGCGCCTGTGAGAATGTCAGTGTGTGTGACCACGCTTTTCCCCACTCTGAGCCACGATGAAGAAACGCTCTCCCAGTCCAGCTGAACTCCTGAACTCCATTCCGGAGCTCAACATGAGAAAACTCAACAAGCCCCTACAGAATGCTTGCCAAGGACATCGCCTCCATGGAGGGGGGTTATAAGGTGCAATCCTGCCCCCCACGTTATGG
The DNA here is from genome assembly GCA_004026665.1 of Murina feae. Taxonomy (NCBI): domain Eukaryota; kingdom Metazoa; phylum Chordata; class Mammalia; order Chiroptera; family Vespertilionidae; genus Murina; species Murina feae. The sequence goes on from PVJC01012389.1 coordinate 22,588, forward strand.
CAGAGGTGGTGGTGGTGGTGATGGTGATGTTACCTCATAAGGAAGTGGCTGGTATCTTTACCCAAAAGATCCCATAGTGCTCTCTTCTTATGATTTTCAAGTATATTTTTTATTGATTTCAGAGAGGAAGGGAGAGAGATAGAAACATCAACGATAACAGAGAATCACTGATCAGCTGCCTCCTGTACGCCCCCTACTGGGGATTGGGCAGCAGCCTGGTCATGTGTCCTGACCAGGAATCTAACTGTGACCTGGTTCATAGGTGGATGCTCAAGCACTGAGCCACACCAGCTGGGCAGTGCTCTCTTCTTGAAGGCCCAAAGGAAAAGCTCTCCCAGGACTCAGAACCAAAGAAAGCTCTGCTTCTACTGGGGGTTTAGCCTTGTTACTGGCTTGTTTTGTCTTTTGGATGCTGTGATGACTTTAACAGATCATATTTTCTCTTTGCAGATTTGCAACTGTCTGAAATGATGATGCTGTTCATTATGAGGCATTCTCATGCTCTAGCTCTACCCAACTCCACTTCATTTACTTGCACTTGCTTTCCCTCAACTCTTATTTAACTACTTTTTATTCTCTTCTATTGTGTATCTTTTTAATAAGCTGCTTCAAGTCCTTTTGGGAATGAAATAGCCTATTACTGCATAGATGTACACAGTGGATTTTGCACCACCAGATCCTATAAAAATACAATGTGGCCTCAGACAGACCTAGGTTTGAATCCTAATCCTGTCAGTTATGTGACCTTGGGCAAGTCACTTAAATATTTCTAAGTGGCACCCGACCAGGGACTGAATTCTGGGACCAGGAACTGAGTTATGAGGAACAGGGCCTGAGTTCGGGGGGAATTGCAATGGTCAGGTGAAAGGAGGCTCCCTTGAGGCACATGCAGAGAAATAAAGAAATAAGTAGAAATAAGCAAAGTAAAAGTAAAAAGAAAAGTAAGGTAGGGAGCCAAAGTGTGGTATTATTAGCTCGGTATAAAACAGTGGTTCTCAACCTTCTGGCCCTTTAAATACAGTTCCTCATGCTGTGACCCAACCATAAAATTATTTGCGTTGCTACTTCATCACTGTAATGTTGCTACTGTTATGAATCATAATGTAAATATCTGATATGCAGGATGGTCTTAGGCGACCCCTGTGAAAGGGTCGTTCAACTGCCAAAGGGGTCGCGACCCACAGATTGAGAACCGCTGGTATAAAACATGGGCCAATGCTTAATTGAAGCATTTTTAAATTTCTTAAGGAGAGAATAAGTGAAAAAAAAAAAGCGGTAGAAATTAGCAGTAGACGTTAGAAAATAAGTGGTAAGAAATAAGCAGTAGGAAATAAGGGGTAGAAATAAGCAGGAGAAGCAGGCGGTAGGAAGTAAGAAGGAAAGAGGAGATATAAAATAAGGTAGAAGTCTCCGAGGTTTGGTTTAAGCCGCTGTAACGCGGAAGATGGCTGTGGTTGATGTTGTTTAAGGAAATAACTTGTTTTAGACCTACATTGTAAGCTCTTGCAGCAGTTGCACTGTTTCTGGGCTTTGGTTATCTTTGCTTGTGACCTGATAGCTCCCTGGGACTCTGGGTCTGTGTGACATGCCAGACTCGGAGTGGAGGTCTCCAGCTCTGCAGGACCAAAGGCTGCTCATTCCCATGCAGTAGTGGCTAAAGGAAGAAGCTGTGAAGGGACCAGACTTCCAGGGGCGTGGATGGGGCTGATTTGACTGGGACTGGTGCGGATTCAGTGCCGAGGCCAACCGTCCAAACAGCCTGATGCAGGGGACGAGTTTTGCATCTAGGACATCTTTGCATCGGCGGCATCTTAACTATGCAAGTGACCGAGGTATCAACATGGAGTCAGCTGAAGATGATGGCGACTGAGGCCAAGCAGAGGTTAGAAAAGCAAGTGGAGCCCTGACCGGTTTGGCTCAGTGAATAGAGCGTCGGCCTGCGGGATCAAGGGTCCCGGGTTCGATTCCGGTCAAGGGCATGTGCCTTGGTTGCAGGCACATCCCCAGTGGAGAGTGTGCAGGAGGCAGCTGATCAATGTTTCTAACTTTCTATCCCTCTCCCTATCTCTCTGTATAAAATCAATAAAATACGTTTTTAGGAAAAAAGAAAGAAAAGCAAGGGGAAGCTATGCTGGCCTTGGCGGACTGCCAGTTTTCTGTAAACTCTTGGGGAGCTAAATCTAAGGACTCTGAGTAAGATACCCTGAAAACGTTCACATGTTTGTAGTTGGGTTTTGCATTGCTTTTTTATTAGCCAGAGTTTTGTTCTCTTGTTAACCAAGAAAAAGGGGGCTACATAGGGCGCTGCTACAGTGCTTGGACAGGTTCAAGCCTTGGACTGAGGAAAGGGCGCAGTCCTCTCATTGCCATGTGCAAGTCCCAGCTGGAGGGCAGAGCCTTCCAGCACAATTAGCCAACAGCTATAGCTGTGAGCTTGAACCTGTGGCCCGAACAGGTGGCCCCACGTGCCTGAGTGACAGAGTTCAGGTGCATGTAGTTGAGTAGGAGTGACACTCATGAGAATGTTGTAAACATCGTGATCACGCCCTTCCTTTGCCTCATGGCATCTGCTATAAAATCAAGACACGGCTTGTGGGCACTGGCACTGTCTCCTCATCATGGAAGCAGTGTTCCACCGAGACTCAGCTTTCGTCCTCATGTCTGTCTTTTCTAAGCCTTTCACCACCCTCACTCAGGGTCACTAAACCAGGCTGAGCTGGCATGGCACATAAGGCACCCTGGGGCTGAGTATGCCATGGCCTTGCTGGCTCCCCACATCTAAGCTTTCATGTCCTCCTTTTAAGTTGAGGATAATGACATTGACATTACATAGTGGCTGTGAGAACTAAAGGTAATGCACATAAAGACTTGGTACTTTATAACTTCTAAATAAATAGTACCCTTTATGCTTATTAACAATTGGGCAGATAGTTGCCAAAGAATACCCAAAGGCAATGTGTGCAAGACAGGGTCACAGAACCACGGAAGTGTCACGTGACTATAGAGGCAGAGATTGGAGTGGCGCGACCACAAACCAACGAACACCCAGGTCTGCCAGCCATCACCAGGGGCTAGAAGAGGTGAGGAAAGGTTCTTCCTTAGTAGGTTGGGAGGAAACATAGTCCTAGGACTCTGGTTACAGCCTTCTGAGAGAACAAATTTCTGTTGTTTTAAGCCATGCAGTTTGTGGAAATTTTCACAGCAGTTCTAGGAAATTAATACCTCCAGCAACTCCTTTTCCCAGACACACCCCAAACTCAGGCATTGCTCAAACATTAAAAAAAAAACAAACCCAAAATTTGGAGCATGTGAGTCTTCTGTTAGTCTAAAAGAAGCTCACTTAAATTTCTCCATAATAAAGCCTTTTTTTGTCCTTAATGTCAAGAAACCTTATGACCACATACAAGCTGACCATGATTAAAAGAAGACACTGTCCTTATCTATGCAATAGAGGCAACTTCTTTTAAAATATTTATCCTGGACAAGTGGACATCCCTGTCCATCACCCACGCCACTCTTGTCATTTCTTTCTAGACTATAGGCACTCTCCGATGTGGTCTAGGAAGAAGTCTACTTAGGGGGTAAAGTGGAGGATTATTCTCAAAGGTGTTATCTTTCATTGCCAACAGCTGAAACATTATGCTCTCAGAATGAAATCCCCATTGGGGTTCAAATGGACCAAGAGAAACCATAGTGGGACAAACACATGGATGGAAGCTATTCTGGGAATCCCAAAATGGAGGGCAGGTTTTACTGATGGTGTATATTCATTTATTTGAATGCTTATTCCACCATGTTCAATTCCTTGTTATCAGGCATTATTCTCTTAGAGCTCAAATGGGAAGTTACTATAGGTATAACCTGAAGCTGGGCTAAACATAGAACTGAGAGTAAGTTTGCCCCAAGAGGCTCTTTTAGGGTGATATGATACAGTAACAGCTCATCGGAACACTTAAAACAAGAAGTGCCACTATTGGGGGTGGAAGCAGGATGATCAGATCACCTCTCAGCAGATAAGCATCACAGGTTAATACCCAAACTTGGAAAATGTAAGAAATCACATGCAGTCTTTTATTGAGCAAGTAGTTAGTCTCTTGTGGAAGGGATGCCATGACAACAAAACTAAGACACATGTCTTGCCTGCAGGGAAAGATACATGAGTCAACTAAACAATGCAAAACTATGTGTTACCACCAGAGTAAAGGTGCTCACGACCTAACCAGCCCCAGGGAACCCCAGAGAACAGCAACGGGAGTAAGAGAGGACACTGAACAGACACTGGTGCTGCCATTTACCATTCTGTGGACTCAGCTGTCCTCAACCCCTGACTTTGTCCTGCCTGAACCCCTATGCCTCAATAACTAAACCCCAAACAACCTCCCTGTTATTGACACATGACTTCCTTGGAGTGAAGCACCCACAAACCAAGGAACACCAACGACTATCAGCCAGCACCAAGAGCTAGTCATCCAACAAAGAATTATTGAGTACCCACTATGTGCCAGGTGCCAAGATAGGATCCAGGTCTGGTGACCCATTTATCCTGGGTCTCATGTTCACCACGGGTTTATAATGTAGATTATTTATATTCTTTCCAAATGATATCATATAGATAGTCACAGATTAAACTTCAAAGCATACCACACTTCTTATAATCCTGTTTTGGCAATTAAATATATGTGCAAGTTGCCCAACTCCCAAGCCACACATCATCCATGAAAGTGAACCAGGTCTCCCCTGATCTCTTAGGGGGTCTGCTGGGCACTCAGAGGGTGCAGCCAACAAGCCAGTTGTTGCACTTGCACTCACAAAGCTTAGTGTTTAGTGTGGAGACAGGTATCAAGTAAGGACACATAGTTAAACTAATACCTGGAGCTACTGCCCAGGAGGACAGGGCGAGAGCGGAGGCTGAGTTGGCAAGCCCGGCTTTCATGTATCTGAAATGATTGAATTTTTACAATAAGAACCTATCCAGGTATTACTTGTGTAGTCATTACACATGTCTACATCCGGCACATCACTGAAAGAGAAAGAGACAAGAAGGGGGCCACAGGAGAGGCTAATCCCAAGGCGGGAAGCGGGAGGAATGAGAGAAAGCCTAGTTGATGGAGCTCCAGGGTGGGTCTCCAGAGTGGGTCTCCAGGGAGGGTCTGGCGCTAACAGAACTGCACAGAACTCTGTCATCCCATCTCTGAGCTTTCTGCTGGGCCCAATCACCTACTGACCCCAAGTAAAATGACTTATGCTCCAGTTCTGAGTAATGTGGATGATCAACATGTTACTCTCGGGTGCTGGATTGAAACTTGCCTTTCCACGAAGAGCAATGAATCTTACCTGCAGATGCCAAATGCCCCTGAGCTGAATCACAGTTATCTCGTCTAGACTGAAGTGGCTCACTGATATTTTGTCAAACAGATTGTGTCCTGCCCATTACTATTCACTGTGTGATCCACATGCACTTCCCACAGTTCCATCAACAACAGGGCAAGCTTGCCAACCAGCTTCCCCTCTGAGGAAAGCTTGACCAATGTAAATAACCTCAAGACATCACTAGAGAAATGAGAACAGAGATCAGGGAAATGGTAGCCATGATCGCACAAAGCCCACTAGTGACAGGCTGGGCAGTTGTGACACATTTTGACAAGAACATTTCCTTACACTGTGTTTCTTTTCAATTTTATGATTATACTAGGGGCCTGGTGCACGAAATTCGTGCACTGGGGAGGGGGGTCCTCAGCCCAGCCTGCATATTGGGAGCCCTCAGGGGGTGTCCTATTGACAGCTTAGGCCCTCTCCCTGATCCCCTTGGGCAGTGGGCCTAAGCCACAGTCTGGCCTCCCTATGTGGGAGGCAACCAGGCTAATTAGGGGAAGCCACCAGCCCCATCACCCCACTGCTGCAGCCACTGCCAGTCACCATAGCCACCAAGGTGTTTTCATTAACACGGACTCCAGTCCCTTCATCACGAAAAAATGACAACTTTCTTTAGGCATTTTCAAGATGTGTCTTTCATAGGATATGACATTTCTTTTTTTTTTTTTTCTCCTAACCTGAGGATATGTTTCCACTGATTTTTATAGAATGTGGAAGAGAAGGGAAAAACAGAGAGAAACATCGAAGTGAGAGGAAGACTTTGATTGGTTGCCTTCTGCATATGGCCTGACCTGGGCCCTGGCCAGGGAGGAGCCTGCATCCTAGGTACATGCCCTTGGTCAGAATTGCAGTCAGCAAGCTGAGGCATTATGCACTGAGCCAAACCAGCTAGGACAGGATATGACATTTCTTAGCCCTCCAGCAGTGGACCTTCATTTTTTTTTTCTCCAGGAGTGTTGTGGAAAAACCCAAATCACTTTTAGGAATTCTTATTACCCAAGTTACTAAGAATATAACCAGTGGCATACAGGGAGCTTAGCCAATGAACAGACAGAAAAGGTGTTTCCTCTGTAGTTCACTCCGATCACCAGCTCCACCCCTGCCCCTCCAATCCCAGCTCTACCCCTGCCTAGGCCTGTAACCTCTGGCCGAGGATACAGGCCTAGACAGGGGACCCCCAAACCCCTCTGATTGCTGGCTTCACAGAGCCAAGGCCTCTGCAATCACCGGCTCTGATCCTGCCCCCTGCCATCACTGGCTCTGCCCTTGTCCCACTGGCAGCCTCTGGCCAAGTCTGCAGGCCTGGGCAGGGAACCCCCAGACTCCTGCATTGCCAGCTCCACAGGTGGCCAGACCCTGTGATCACCGGCTCTGCCCCTGCCCCCTCCAATCACCAGCTCCACCCTTGCCCATGCCTGAGGCCTCTGACAAAGGGCTCTGGCCTGGGCAGGGTACCCCCAGCCCCCTCTGATTGCCTGTTCTGCCCCTCAGGCCCCCCTCCTCCCCCGTCACCTGCCGGATAATAGGCCTGACCACTTCAGTGGCGGGGCTGAGCCGGATTGGGTGCCGCCATCTTGTGGCCTTGGGGGCGGCCATATTTGTCACAGAGTGATGCCTAATTTGCATATTACTTTTTTATTAGATAGGATTCTGAGATATATTCAGAGGGGATGGCTTTTATGGAACAGAGGTATGACTAAAGACTGATCATCCAATAGTGCTTCTGATCAGAGCCAATGAGTGTGTGTGTGTGTGTGTACTATTTTGTGTTAACATGGCAAGTTCCCCCTTTGGAGTGCACATGGTTGTTAGGGATATGTACACAGTAAAGCCAGTGCAGAGAAACACAATTGAATGCACCTGTGTACCAGGTGAGGGTTAGCAAAGGACGAGCTTCCTGCAGAGAACATCATGTCTGACTTCTGCTTTATGAGGTCAGTGGGGGCTTGCATGGTGGAGAGGGTTGCCAGGTAAAATAGGGAAAACCCAGTTAAGTTTGAATTTGGAATAAACATTAAATTATTTTATAGATACATCCCAAATATTGCCCAGGTGTTCCATGTTTTTATTTGCTAAATCAGGTAATACTAATGGTGGGAAAGATACGTATGTCAACCATTTTTTCTTCTTTGTCAATGAATATTGTCAACATCAGCATCAGGTAACATTTATAGGACTTGGGGAATGAGGTCCTTGCTCCAGGAAGGGCCTATCAATGACTCCTGCTCCCTGAAAGACTTGAGCATGCCTGCTTCTCCATCACAGACCCCGGAGGTCCTAGACTGTACCTTACCCCTCCTTCTTCAAGACCTTGTCCAGTGCCTGGCGTGTGCTAGGTGCTAAAACTACAGTTTGCAATAAATGAGAATATGATGTAGAATGTCTATAAAAGCAGAAAAATTTGCATGAAGGGAACAAAATGACAGCACTGTACATGGAAGAAAATACAGGGAACTAAAAGATGGTTAACAACAGTCATGAGTTAGAAGTTGTTATGTGAGGTATACAAGGAGGTGTTGCCCTCAGATGTACTTTGCACCTTATAGAGGCTGTGTGTGCAGTTACAAATATACGTGTATCTAAACTAATAAAGACATAATATTAAAATTAACTGTGTCTTCAGGACAGGTAAGCCACGCCCACCAGCCAATCAGAGCAACTGTATTCAAATTAGCCCAGCCAACATGGAGGCCGCCACTCATGAACCTGAGTAAATGGCAGCTTCCATTGCAGCAGGAATGAAACTGAAACTGCGACCCGCTCCGCTTATCCTGGCTCAAGCAAAACATGTTTGCAACAAAATATCAATCATAGAATCCTCGGGAGCTGAAGGAAACAGCAGGCCTGGCCTGACCACTAAGAGTAACATTGTCTCATTATAGACGCCACGAGGTGAAGCAGAGAGGAGGCTTCGTTACTAGGAGGACTTGACTTAAAGAAACAGTGCATCAATTATAGAAGATAAACAAACCCCAGGAACCTGCATCCAGCCAGCCTTGCTGGGACATTGGGTCAATGGGAGCTGTGGGCAGCCTTAAAGCCTGAAAGCGCCAATCAGCCCGTCGCCCACACTGGCCACAACCCAATGGGGTGAGGGACGTTACTGGGAGGCTTGGCCAGCCTGCAAACAGCCATCAGCCCCTCACCCAGGCTGGTCAGGCATGCCAGCAGGTGGACATCCCCAGAGGGGTCCCAGACCGTGAGAGGGCACAGGCCAGGCTGAGGGACCTCAAGAGTGCACAGAGCGGCTGCAGGGCAGAACAGCGCACTACCCAGGACCAGTGAATGGAAAAGAGGCGGCAGGGTTGGCAGCCTGCTTGGAGGCTCCCCAGGCCCTTTGCGGGCACCGGGGAGCAGGAAAGAGGTAGTGGGGGCCGCAGACCTGCTTGGCGGCTGCCCAGGCCCTTTGAGGGGCATTGGGGAGTGGGAAAGAGGCAGCGGGGGGTTGGCAGCCTGCTTGGCGAGCTTCCCAGGCCCCTTGCAGGGCACTGGGGAGCGGGAAAGAAAGGCGGCAGGACGGGGAGCGGGAAACATGTGGTGGAGGTCAGCGGCCTGCTTGGTGGGCTTCCCAGGCCCCTTGCAGGGCACCGGGGAGCAGGAAAGCAAGGCAGCGGGACGGGGAGTGGGAAAGAGGCAGCGGGGTGTCTCGGCCTGCTTGGAGACTGCCCAGGCCCTTTGCGGGGCACCGGGGAGTGGGAAAGCAAGGCAGCAGGGTACCAGTGAGTGGGAAAGAGGTGGCAGGGGCGTCTCGGCCTGCTTGGTGGCTGCCCAGGCCCTTCGAGAGGCATCGGGGAGCAGGAAAAAGGCAGCGGGGGGTCAGTGGCCTGCTTGGCGGCTCTCCAGACCCCTTGGCAGCACTGGGGAGTGGGAAAGGAAGGCAGCAGGGGACCGGTGAGTGAAAAAGAGTCAGCGGCCTGCTTGGCAGCTCCCCAAGCCCTTTGGGGGGCACTGGGGAGTGGGAAAGCAAGCTTTTGGGGCCTGGGGGCCTGCTTGGCGGCTCCCCAGGTCCCTTCTGGGGATCAGGGAGCAGGAAAAGGCTGCCCTGACCACGAGGCAGGGTTTTACCTGCTTTCTGGTGGCTGGAGGAAGATGGGCAGTAGGCAAGCTTAGTAGGCAAGCAGCACCCAGCCCTGGCCACAGCTCAAAAAAGAGAACAACATGCAGGGGAGGGCAAGAGTTTGAGAGATCAACATAGAGGGGGTGCCTGCTCCAAGCCTCAGTGGTGTACCTGGGGGAAGGCTCCCAGCAGGTAGACACACACAGGAGGACTGCTCCGAGCCTCAGATGCGGCTGGGGGCAGGTCCCCAGTGGCGACACACACACACACACACACACACACACACACACACAAAAGGCGCCTGGCAGACTGGGGCCATCATAGGACATCCACTGAGGGGTTCCAGACTGTGAGAGGGGGCAGGCTGGGCTGAGGGAAACCCCCGCCCCCCCCCACGAATTTCGTGCACCAGGCCCCTAGTATTTATATAAGCATATTTTTTAATGAAAAGTTTCAAGAATAGTACATTGAATTCCCATGTATTCTATGTTCAACTGAATTGAAGCTGAATCTTATTAGATAGAAGCCCAGGCTCGGTTTTAAGCAAAGGAAAGAACAGTCAGAGAATATCAACATTTGCTACCCCAGCCAGTTGCTCAGTGGTTAGAGCATTGGGGCACATGCGGGAGGGAACCAATCGATGTGTCTCTCCCACACTGATGTTTCTCTCTTCCTCTGTCTCTCTAACCTCCCTTCCACTCTCTCTAAAAATCAATGGGGGGGCGGGATATCCTCAGGTGAGGATTAACAACAACAAAAGAATATCAACATTTTCTAAAGGTGACAGAAAACGAATCTAGGTTAGTCCTTTATTTGATAAGTGCCATGATCAATTGACCAACTTTTTTTTTTTATCTTTTTTGAGGCCCAGAAAAATCAAATAAAAAGAGAAAATGTCCAAATCTAGAAGCTAAATTTAACAAGATTAACCTTACAATCAAATAATCATAGTCACCTGGTCAAAGTCTAGGATTAAGTTCTTGGAGGATCCCTTTCTCTTATGTCATACTGTTGGGTGAGTGTATAGAGCCACAGCCTACAGTTCTTCCTCAAATACTCTGCATCAGTCTTGTTACTATGATCTATAGTACTGGGATGGATCATCCAGACTTCTAGGAATTTCCAAAGTCAATGTAGTCACTCAAAGTGAAAAAAAAAAAAAGCCTCAGAGGTAAAGGAAAGGGGCCGAAACCCTGAGAACCATACAATGCCAAACAAGAAAACTCCTCCCCACTGAAGATATCCAGGTGTATAAAAGGCACACAACAGCGTACGTGAGACCTAGCATAGCGTCATTAGTCTTGAGTATTGTGGATCTTTTGGCTTAGAAGAAAAATGAACACCCAGCCTGATGTGATTCGAAAGTGTTTGTGGCCTGCGTGCCTCATGGGCCTGCTCATCACTGGCACCCTCTCTCTGGGCTGTGACTTGCTTCGTATTCATCTGCGTAGAGTCACCTGGCAAAATGTGAAGCTTCTGACCAATATGAGCAAATCATTTCCTCTGGAGTGCCTACGAGAAAACAAAGCTTTCGAGTTGCCCCGAGAGGTCCTATCATACACCCAGCCTCTTTTGAACAGAGACATCAAGGGGGCCTTCTATGAAATGTCCATGCTGGCCTTCAACATCTTTACTCAACCCACCTTCCAATCCACGTGGGAAAAGAAACACGTGGAACAAATCCAAGCCGGACTTGATCAGCAACTGCAGTACCTGGAGCAATGCTTGAAAGAAGAGAAGGGAAATGAAGATGAGGAAGAGATGGAGGAGGATGAGAGGAGACACCCGGGAGCTATGACCCCCCAGCCCAGCAACTTAGAGCTGAAGAGATATTTCCACAGGATAAGCAGTTTCCTGCAAGACAAGCAGTATAGTCACTGTGCCTGGAAGATCGTCCAAGTGGAAATCAGAAGATGTTTCTACTACTTTCAGAAATTCATAGAACTACTCAGAAGGAAATAAGGTAGATTTTTTAAAAAACTAACATTTTGTTTCTCTCCAAAATCTCCACCCCCTTTATTTTCTTTTAAGAATTGCTGGGCTATTCTTTAAGCCTGCTCTCGGCTGGATTGGTGGTGGCGTATGTAATGTTTACTGTCTCTAAAGCTTGGCCTTGCAACATCAGCCACATTCACCTTTCTAAGAGAGGTAAGGCTCACCATCCCCGGGGTGACCAAGAGTCTTGTTACAAAGGTTTAAAGGAATGCTATTCCTTCTCCAGCTTCTACTCTCTCTGCTCCTCTTTCCTTTTTCTATTTTGTACATGCTTTGAACTTCACCTTTCAACTTCACCAAGCCAATGGCTAGCAAATGTGGAGCAGAGAATGTTTGAAAATGGAACACCTCAATGACTGAGCCCTCTTGCTGCCCAGGTTGTTTAGTCTGAAGTTCAACTTGTTTAAAGAACTTATACAAACTTCCATAATTTAAACCCTCCCTTTCGCTCTCTGCTCTCAAAAAGAAAAAAACAAAAAACAAAAAACTTGAAATTTCTGGCCCATTTGTCTCTCAGCTTGGTTTATTTGAAATGATATGAAGTTTGTAGGATAGTAAAGACCCACTCTCTGGTTTTGGATGGTTGCGTTAGATGACCATTAAGATTCTGTTTAATCTTTGAGAGCCCATGATTCCAATGCAGACAGCACTGTTCATTCCTAATGCATATTACTTGACTTCTACATGTAAAGGGGTGGAAAATGATACAAAGAAGTGTAGTATCTGACTTCATTGTTTTGTGTGTCTGAAATGAAAGGCCCACAGTCATTCTATGGAGGAATTTCATGTTGTATTTTCTATGGAGAAGCGGGCATGCTCAAGTCTTTCAGGGAGCAGGAGTCGTTGATAGGACAATTAGAAGATCACTTCCTCCGTGTTGAGTCAATTATTTCAATAATTATTCCAATAATACAGGACACGTTAATATATTCTATCTCTTTAGAGGTTATTTTGCACCTAGATTTCCTAGATTACTTACTTAAATTGTCTTATGTGGTCCCTCATCTGTACTAATCCACCATCTAGCTGAAATGAACTTTCTCTTTCTCTTTCTCCTCCAATCCATTTCAGAATCATCTGTCTACCTTCAAGCAAGAACTAACATCCAGGTTGCGGCTACACCAATTCACAAAAGAGGGTAAAATGTACCTGTTTCCGCCCCTGGTAGACATGTCCTGGTATTTGTTTTGACAGTGTGCTGCCAAATTGCTTAGATTCAAGATTCATCCAAGTATAGGACTCAAACAGTATAGCCACACGGGAAGTCTTATGCTAAAACTGAGGCCTATTTCAGTCAAAAATTTATAATAATTAAAAGAACAAGCTGTGGATCATGGTATGCTGGTTATCAGTGGAAGGAGCAGACCATAAAATGAGTTAATATCATCCAGTCAGTAAAACATCTCATCAACAGAGTTATTTTACAAAAATAAAACAAAACAAAAACAATAGTACTACAAGCTGTAAAGGAATTGGGGCATGAAAGCTACTAAGCAGAAAGTATGCACTTGGATTTTCCATGAATTGCTCTAACAATGCCTTTGTAAGGCCTCCCTAATAACGCTACTGGGATCATGTCAGTTACCTTCGTAATTTATGTTTGTAGTCTTGCCAAGTGTTTGCTATACAAGAGGGAAGAGATGATACAGGCAGGGGCAGAAGTCAGAACAGAATGCTTTTGCTAAGAGCACCTCTAGACGGAAGGAAAAACAAAACAAAAACAAAAAACCAAGGCCACTGAAAAACAGGTAAGGACACAAACTAGTATCTTCCCTAAGGAAGAAACACTAACAGATAATGTGCTTCATCTCACTTATGATTTTAAAAAAGTACAAAAGGGGACAGTCAGATACTCCCTTACCATTTGTCTGGCAGAGATGAAAAAGAATACTATCGAGTGTGAGAGGGGTATAGGGTATAGGGTATAGGAAAGATCCTCTGTCTGCTGTTGGGGAGAGGGTCAGCTGGCACAAGTTCCTCCAGGACAATAAAGCAATCAAATATCCTAAAAAGGCAGCAGCTCCTTTGTCCTAGCTCTCCTATCTCCAGAAATTTATTCCAAGGAAATAATTGGAGAAGACTGCTCACCGGAGCCTTGTTTATAATATTCCTCCTCCCTTTGTTTTCATTGTCACCCCTCTGTAGTTTCTATTCTCTACAATAATTTTTGAGGGGGTCTCATTCTAAAATTAAAGAAACCGTAGAAGCTTATCTTCCACTACAATTATCCTGTGCTCCTTGCTGGGGCAGCTGGGGCCAGCAGTGCCTGCCATGCTGCTAAGGATGCCTTTGGGCACTCAGAGCCTCCCAGCTTCTCATTGCCACTTCTTTCCTGCTGCTGAGGCTGCTTCTAAATTTCATACCTTCCTCAGGGACCATTTTCATCATGAAGTGTTTGTAAAGTGCCTTAGGTGCTTCAAAGACTTTACTTTATTCTTTTGTTGGGCCACTGGTACAATCCAGAAATGGCTGGAGAGAGTGCTCTATGTGTCCACCTTCCTGATTAGCAGGTTTCTTTGTTCTTTATTAAGAGTAAGCACCAGAGGAACCAAGATGGTGGCATAAGGCATATACCAAAATGTGCAGCCTCCCACAACCACATTAAAAAATACAACTATAAAACTAAACGGCCATTCTCCAGAACCAAGGGAGTGGAAACTTTACAACTAGAAGGCAACAGAAGGAGTGCATTGAGACTGAGTAGAAGTTCTCGGCGCCAAAACTGAGAGGTACGGATGTGTGCGAAACGGTGGTCGTGCAAGCGAAATGGTGGTGGCAGCAGCACCTGGGTCCATGGCTTGGAAGATTATAAACTCTGGGGTCGCATTGAAGGCGTGTTGCGGGCTATCAGGCAATGGGGCAGGAGATGAGTGGTGTTCTAGCAGAGCTATTCTTAGCGATCACTGACACAGAGCTCCAAGTCTCCGGGACTCTGGGGCGCACAGATGCCAGGGCATGCAGATGCCAAAACCAGGAGAAGCCAGAGCCAGTGGAGGGGCAGCCATTGCGGGTTGTTCACCCTGGTGATTCTGAGACCCTGCCCCACCCAATTTACAACCCCACCCAAGCTGTGTGCCTGTCTGCCTGCAGCATAACCTAACAGACTACAGCTGGGACAGATATCTCGAAAAGTTCCAAACCCCAAACAACAAGGAGAAAAGCCTGGAGGTCATTTCTTCCCAGTGATACCTTCCAGTGATACTACAAAAGACTGTACACCCAGTCTTCAAAGGTGTGCACCAAGAGTGTCCACTCCAGGTGATTGGGGAGGCTGAGCCACTGGGCCCTATAGGACACCTAGCACAGAAAGCCACTCTATCAATGCAGGGAAGCAGCCAAAATGCAAAGACAAAAAAACAGGTCACAAATGACAGAAATGGAGGAAAGCAAACTACTGGATATAGAGTTCAGAACTATGGTTTTAAGGTTTTTGAAGAATTTTCTAGAATCCGCTGATAAATTTAGTGAGACCCTCAATAAATCTAAGCATACACTGACTGAAATAAATAATATGCAGAGATCCAACAGCAGACTAGAGGGTCACAAGAATCAAGTCAAAGATATGAAATACGATGAAGCAAAAAGCACCCAACCGGAAAAGAAAAAAGAAAAAATAATCCAGAAGTGTGAAGATAGTGTAAGGAGCCTCTGGGACAACTTCAAGCATACCAACATCAGAATTAGAGGGGTGCCAGAAGAAAAGAGAAAGCAAGATATTGAAAACCTATTTGAAGAAATAATGACAGAAAAGTTCCCCTACCTGGTGAAAGAAATAGACTTCCAAGTCCAGGAAGCACAGACAATCCCAAACAAAAGGAATCCAAGGAGGAACACACCAAGACACATCATAATTAAAATGTCTAGGGCAAAAGACAAGAGAGAATCTTAAAAGCAGCAAGAGAAAAACACCTATAAGGGAGTACCCATACGACTGTCAGCTGATTTCTCAACAGAAACCACACAGGCCAGAAGGGACTGGCAAGGAATATTCAAAGTGATGAACAGCAAGAACCTACAACCAAGATTACTCTACCCAGCAAAGCTATCATGTAAAATTGATGGTCAGATAAAGAGCTTCACAGACAAGAAAAGCTAAAGGAGTTCATCACCACCAAACCAGGATTATTTGAAATGCTGAAGGGCATTCTTTAAGAAGAGGAAGAAGAAGAAACAGGTAAAAATAAAAATTATGAACCATAAAAGGATAACAAATACATATCTCTCAACCAGTGAATATAACAATTAAGTCAATAGAAATATCTGATGAACAGAATAAACTGGTGAATAGAATAGAAGTAAGGGCATAGAAAGGGCATAGTAAGGGCATAGAAATGGACTGACAATTCTCAGGGGGAAGGGGAGTGAGGGGTATGGGAAGAGAATGGACAAAAATCTTACATCTATGGATGAAGACAGTGGTGGGGGTAAGGGCACGGGATGGGGGAGGGAGCCAGGTGGAGGGGAGCTATGGGGGTTTTAAAAAAGGAACATCTGTAATAATCTGAACAATAAAGATATATTTAAAAAAATAATACAAGCATAAACTTTCATGTACTCACAAAAAAAAAAAAAAAAAAAAAAAAAGAGTAAGCGCCAAAGCCCTGTTGGGTCAGGTAAAGGGGAAACTTCTAGAACCGCAGAGACAAGTGCACTTGAAATGCCCGAGTGGGTACCCAGGTGGCAAGCGTTCAGATGGAACCGTCTCCCTTCCCCTGGCTTGGGGTAGGGATTAAAAGGTGGGAGTTAAGGGGTTGCTTGGCCATCGCACAGCAAACACTGGCAACACCAGTGCAGGTAAGGCTCTCAGTATCTTAGCAACAGGTGCACAGACTCCGCCTCCCCCAGGCAGAGCGACTTCCTGGGCACCTTCCAGGAGGACCCTGCCTTCTCAGAGTGGCTGCCCTGCATTTGCCCCAGTTCCTTAATCAACAGCCCGCACTCACTAAGAACAAGCACTGTGTGCGCGAACGCAGAACGAGAGGGCCACCTGTCATGTCACCCAGCGGGCGCCACCCGTAGGGCCGCTCCGGCCAGTCTCAGAAGTTCGCGCTTGGAAAGGCCAACGCTGCCCGGGCACATCTGTGCTGTGGCCTTCCCTTCCGGTCCTCCTGTTCCCAGTGCGGGTCCTCCTGCTCTCTATGCGCCCAGGGATCTGAGATGCAAACTTGGGACCCTCCGCGCAGTCAGCGTTCCATGTTCCCTGTGAAGGGGGCCACCTCCCGGTTCCTGCCAGGCGAAGGCTGGCTGCGTCCTGGCTTCTTTCCCTCCTCGTCCCCTGTAAGGTCACTCGCCTGCTCTCCGACCCTGGGAAACTCGAACCCCTCGGGCCTCGGAGCCTGATACCCGCTGGCGCCCCCCGAAGGACACCGGGCTTGCAGCGCAGTCTGGCTGGCGCTCAGGAGAGCGGCGCCCTCGGGGCTCTAAGCCCTCCCCGGCGCGCGGGAGGAGATCGGAGAAATGCGCCCCGGGGCACGGGCAGCCGAGCCGGCGGGGAAGGAGCCACTTTCCCTCCGCCTTCCAACCGCAGGGCCGGGGTGGGGCGGCCTCCCGGGGCCGGGTGGCTTGCGCGGCAGCGGGAGTGGAGGACGCAAGGGGCTTCCTGGTCGCCCCAGCGCCGCCAGATGTTGGAAAGCACACAATGGGGGCGGGGGGGGGGGGGGCGAAGAAACAAAAGGCCATTCGCCGGGACCTCGACTCCCTCTGTCGCGGGGTCCCCAAGAAAAAGGACTGAATGTGTGTGTGTGTGTGGTGG
>PVJC01012390.1:0-39755 GCA_004026665.1 Murina feae
ATCGGAGCTGAGCTGAAGGGCTCAGCTTCACTTTCGCTGCTGCCGCAATGGAAAGGGCTGTTTCCTCAGGTCCGTGAGTGGCGGCCGCCATGTTGGCTGGGCTAATTTGCATACAGCCGCTCTGATTGGCTGGTGGGCGTGGCTTACCCTGTCTCGGAGAAACGGTTAATTTTAATATTTCGCTTTTATTAGTTTAGATAATTATAGATTGGACATCTTAGCAGAGCACTGGTATTCAAAACTGCTCTTTGTAATGACAACTGTAATGGTTGTAATTTAAAAGCTAGATATTTTAGGGAAGCCACTGAATTTCCTTCCAGCAATGGTTTACTTTAAAAATGGACCCAGAAAAAACATTTTTATTTGAAAAACAGATGGATTTTTAAAAGGGTCACAACATATTTTAATTTTCCTGTGAGAAAACAATCAACTAGATGATAGAGCCTGAACAAAAGCTTGCCTGTCTGTTAGTTCTCAGCAAAGTTCTACTGCGGGGTCCTGTCCCTGAACAACCTCTCAGAACTCTGGAGGTGACAGGACCACAACTCATGCTGCTTTCATCTTTCTCCTCAGTTCTTTTATCTCCCTTTCTTTTCTTCTTTTTTTTTTTTTTACCAGCAGATCCTTTCTTATTTTTAACTTTATTTTTTTAGAGCAGTGCTAGGTTCACAACAAAATCGAGCAGCCTGTATAGAGATCTCCTAAATACCCGCTGTCCGGACATATGCACAGCCTCCCCTACTATCAACACCTCCCAGGAGAATGATACATTTGTTACAACCGATGAACCTACATTGACACATCGTTATCACCAAAGTTTGAGTTTATATTAGGATTCACTCATGATGCTGCACATTCTACGAGTTTGAACAAATGTATAATGACATATAACCACCATTATAGTATCATACAAAGCAGTCTCATTGCCCCATGGTCCTTTCTTCTTTATTTATTTTTCTACTATAAAAGTAATACATGCTAATGGTTGGAAAGCTATAAAATGCAGAAAAAATATGATAAATCAAGTAAGGTTATTTTTTTCTATCACTAAAAATTATATATATATATATATATATATATATATATATATATATATATAATTACATATTTGTAAAAACACAGTATACATGTAGTTCTTTACACAGTTTTATATCAGCAGTGTCTCCCTCTATCGGAGACAGACTTTAGAAAACACAGAGCCTTTAACACATCTCCTTGTTTATCTCCTGAATACTGCAAGGAAACTAACTGGTTGTGCAAAATAATTGCATACATACCTCATTTCCTTGACAAAAGCTCCATGCTTTTTAGGTTCTAGCTAAGAAGAAAGGAACAAAATAGAGATCTTGACCTTGGAAATGTGAAATTGCTGGATGAGTACATGTGCGTGTATGCTTGTATGGGTGCACATGCATGTCTGTGGATGCATGCATGCGTGTTACATGTTACAATCTGGAGAACTGTAGGAAGTTCTGCAGTGTTTTGTTTTACATTGCTTTGTTACATTCGTGCAATGAGCCCTTAAGCCATCCCTGATGCAACAGGCTCGGCGTGTTTGTTCTGGAAGGCTTCCATTTGCCATGGAACCACAAACCTCAGTTACTGACTTCCATATTATTTGGCGACTTCTGTGTTATTTCATGGGTTGTTTGTTAATGGGTGGCACTTTTATCTGTGACACATGGCACAGGATTGTAGGGATTACATGCACTCTGCACCAGCGTGTCCAGTCTCAGAAAATCCATTTGTTTGGGGGAAAGTGACTTTGTGACAAAAAAATTCGATAACAGCCCCAACTTATGGCCAACATATAGCAACCAGAGTAGTGGTTACCCAAAGTGCAGTTCATACTCTAAACACCTCTCCAGTTATGTCTACTTCACTACTGGGAGAAGTTATCCAAAGTTTGGCATGTGTCTGGCTGAAGTTTTAGTAATGCCAACAAACAATGAAGAAAATAATCTTTGTATCCTCAGAAATCAGAGAACTAAAATCTCTTTGTTGAACACTTGAAAAATATAGAGAGACAAAAAGAGAGAACTAAAAGTCATGCAAGATCCCACCATACAAAAAGCCCAAACAGGTCTTGAGTATTGGGAAATGATAATCTCCCTGGACTCAATTCTGATATTGACTAAGGGTGGCTGACATACCCAATACTAAAAGAAAGAGATAAAAAGGAAAATACTTCACTGTTTCATTCCTAAAGCAAGTGTGAATAAAATAAAACAGGCTTAAAGTTAGAATCTCTATGCCATGTGCTTCCATAGTAAGGTACTAGACTGTTGATTTTTTAGACTTAGATGCCATAACTATAATTCTAATATTATAAACTCATACGTGTAACCTCAGCTCTGTAAAAATTAGTTTATTGTAATTTTGTAGTATAAGAAAACAAGTCAGTGTTGGTAACTGTGCTGGCTTCAGATTAGTTTGAATATGTATTTCTCCCAGGCATTGTTAGAGCTTTGGGTTGATGTAAATTCTTAATAGTTTACTTACCTAGCTTATCATTTCTAGTCTAAGAATTAGTCTGATTTTTCTTGCTTTTTCATCACAGTCTCCTGAATACAAAGCACCCAATTCTGTGTTATGCTGATGATCCAAGAAAGTCATGGTTCATGACTTACTGACAGTTATTAAAATCAAACCCTTTTTTATGAAGTGTTTCACAGATAAATGTGTTAAAGATGTCCTTAAACCCATAAAAAGCCTATAAGCCTCTGCAATATGGAACAAGAGACAGTCAGTAAGGCAACAGAACAACAAGTCACGTCACATCAACATGCTTAATATATCTAAAATGAAAAGCCTTCTTACCTAGCATGCAAACACATTTGACATTCTGATCAGGGTTTTCAAACAAGAGTTCACCACACCTCTGAAAGAAAAAAACACACCATCATTATTTTAAGATTTCATACCAGGATTTTCAAGGCAACAAGTCCATGCAACCTGACATTACCCTGATATTATTCTACTCCTCATGTTCTCCTGAGTTACCTGAGTCTAGGATCTTATGTCATGATTAGAGAATTCCCTGAAAGTAAAGTATTTGAGAAGTAAGTTGGAATTGATTTTTCCTGCATGCCTCATGCCCCTGCCTAGGAGTGATTCTGTGTGCTCCTAAGAGGAGTAATGGCCAGAGTAGGAGATATGCAATCTATTAGACCTAATAATATGAAGTTAATTCATCTCAACATTGGTCCTTATATAGCACCAAAGCTATTCCAAACTAGCCACTCTTCAATCAAGCACAGATATTATTAAGCACAAGTCAGTAGCCTATATACTTAACTCTCTGAACTTGGCAGGGAAGGGGGGGTGGGGGGGAGGGGGAGTAAGAAAATGATGAAAAAGTGGCACTCATAAGTGCTTCTCCCTAACCCAGAGACTTATGAAAATATCAGCTTTCTTGTCTATATCTTACTTTAACTTGCTAGTTAGAAGTTTTACATATAGCAAACTCTAGAGAGATATCAGTTATTTCAGACTAGACCACATTTATGTATGTGATTGACAAATAGTTGGTACCTGCATATATCTTTAAAATCCTCCCAATAAATAAGAAAATGACAAATAGAAAAATGTAGAAAGGACATAAACAAGCAACTTATGGAAGAGGAAATTTGAACGTTCAATGAACACAGAATATGTTCAATTAATCATAGTAATAATTAAGAATCAATAAATTAAAGATAAAATGAGGCTTATTTTGAATTCACTGGTGTGGTAACACTTAGAAATTTGGCAATAACAAGTGTTATAAAAAATGTACAGAAATGAATACTCCCACACATTGTAGGTTAGAATATACAATGATAGAACCATTTTGGAGAAAAATTGGCAAAATTTTATTAGATTCTACTTAAAAATTACCTAAGCTGAAATGTGCATTACCCTATAACATAGCAAGTCATCTTCTAAACTTATAATCAGAAAAATTTTCACATATAACTTTAATGTCCAGCTACAAAATAGATAAATAATATGTTATTCATACCTTGGAATACTATATGATAGTTAAAATGAATGAACTAGGACTACATACACTGTAAAAAACATATACATAATTATCTTATATAAATATTCATCCTGTATAATGTTCAAATATTATAAAACGTAATGTTAAAATCATATAAAATATATATAATTTTCAAATTACATAATACATATCTGATATTTAAATCATATACAAATAAAATGTTACGCAATAACATTTTTATCTTATTGAAAATATCTAAAAATAGTACAGATAGTTTATAGATACACTAATTTACAGGAATAACATAAAAACAGGCAGTGAATAATGAATATCAAATTCAGGGAGAGAGAAGATATACAGAATAATGAATGCTGAAGGGCATTCAGGACTTATCAACTTTTTCTATGGTGTAGTCTCCCCTTATCCATGGGGATGCGTTTTAAGAACCCCACTGGATTTCTAAAACTATGGATAGTACTGATCCAATATATACTATATGCTATGTTTTTTTCCTGCAAGTGATTGTGTATAATAAAGTTTAATTTATAAATTAGATACAGTAAGAGAGTAATAATGAATAAAATCTAATATAATAAAAGAGAAACATGCAAATTGACAGTTACCACCAGCCAATCAGAGAGGCTGTATGCAAATTAACCCGGCCAACAGCCATGGAGCTAGAGCAAACCAAAGGCTTCTGTTGCAACTGCCTGCCTAGGCTGGCTGAGCCTCTGCTCACGGCCACGCCCACCAGCCAATCAGAGCGGCTGTATGCAAATTAACCCAGCCAAGATAGAGGCTGTCAGGGCGGCTCTGCACTGGGAGACTCCACGGCCGGCCAGCATAGCTGTGCCAGGTGTGTCAGCTCAGTGGGAGGGGGGGTCTTGGCCTGGGGCCTCCTCGGGGCGTCCAGGAGCAGCTGTCCTGGGTCTGCTGCCTTAGCTCCGCCCCCGGGAGCCTCCAAGGAGTATCCAGGAGTGCCTGTCCCGGGTCCACTGCCTGGCTCCACCCCCTGGGGGCCTCCCAGGGGCATGCAGGAGCATGGGGCCTCTGCAGGGTGTGCAGGAGCAGCCATCCTGGGTCTGCTGCCTGGCTTTGCCCCCCTGGGGCCTCTGAGGGACATCCAGGAACACCTGTCCTGGGTCCACTGCCTGGCTCTGCCCTGGGAGCCTCCGCAGGTGTCCAGGAACACCCATCCAGGGTCTGCTATCTTCATCCGCCCCCCAGGGGCCTCCACAGGGCGTGCGGGAGCATCTGCTGCACAGTGCGGAGAATCCGAAGCCAGTTCACTGCCCAGCTCCACCCCGGGTGTGTTTGCTCAGCAGCAGGGCCCCACTGAGGGATCCTGCACCAGCGTCCGCCCCTGGCTTGCTACCCAACTCTGCGCCAGGTGTGTCCCCTCAGCGGTGTGGGCCCACCAGGCGTGTGCAATCGTGGGCCCTCTGGTGGGAAATGTCCAGGCCTGCACTCGCCAGCCCTCCCACCCCCCGGTGCACGAACCCTGAAGGGGCTGTGGGCAGCCTGAAAATGGCTCTCAGCCCCTCACCCAGGCTGGCCAGGTATGCCAGCAGGTGGACATCCCTCCCAAGGTGTCCCAGACTGCAAGAGGGCACAGGCCGGGCTGAGGGACCCCCACCCCCTAAGTGCACAAATTTTTGTGCACCGGGCCCCTAGTAGAATTATAACAATAAACTGTAATAAAAGTTATATGAATGTGGTCTGTCTCCTCATCAAACTAGCATGAATTTTTATTTTATATTTTAGCAATCTCAACATGCAATTTTTTTTCAAGAATTAAACATTCACCTGTTACTTAAAGGAACCATTTTATGGCTTCTCTTTGCCATATCTAAATTGCCAGCATCATTGCTCTTGCAATTTGGGGCCATTATTAAGTAAAATAAGGCTGACTTGAACACAAGCACCGAGAGATACTGTGAGAGCCATCTAATCATCGAGGTGGCTACTACAGGTAAGTGACTAACTGGCAGGGAGCGTATGAAGCATGGACATATTGGACAACGGGAAGATTCACATCCTTGGTGAGAGGGCATGAAATTTCATCACACTTACTCGGAATGTCAGGCAATTTAAAACCTATGAATGGTTTATTTCTAGAAATGTTCATCTAATATTTTCAGACCACGGTTGACAGTGGGTAATCGAAACCACAGAAAACAAAATTGCAGATGGGTGGGTTGGGGGAGAACCACTGGAATAGTTTGTTCCTTAAATTATTGTCTAAACTGTTTTCTATGCTTCAACTATTTCTTACTAAGAAAGAATTGCCCCCATATGCAACACTCCAAATATAAAGATGGCTCTTTGCATACTGCTTCTTGGCACCCATTTCCCTTGGGCTTACAGAAGCCACTCTACCAGGCTGAACTTATTCTCACTACATATTGTTTAGTAAGATGGAGGACCTACTACTTTGCCCATTTTCCTCTTT
The DNA here is from genome assembly GCA_004026665.1 of Murina feae. Classification (NCBI taxonomy): domain Eukaryota; kingdom Metazoa; phylum Chordata; class Mammalia; order Chiroptera; family Vespertilionidae; genus Murina; species Murina feae. Next base: position 6,438 of record PVJC01012390.1, read on the forward strand.
CTTTCACTGTTCACAACTTGCTTAATCTCACTCTTGTCAATCTTTATTGTAGTAGTATTTTTCATCTTTGGTTGGAAATCAAATCTTTGCTCAAGGCAGTCTTGTTATATGCAGATTTGCAATTAGGTGGGGCATCAGTATCCCTAATCCCCATTTAGTCAAGGGTCAACTGTACCTACACTACATACTTTATAAGACAATGTGAGAATTCACGTTCTTCACCCATAACTAAGAAATCTGCTGGCACGAAGGGGGGCAGGTTGAGAAGGGAAACGATGACTCCATTCCAATCAAATCATCCCATTTTCTGGAATGGCTTCCATTGTTTCACAGGGAGGTGGGCCATTGGCTCTGGGCCATGAAAAGGAGCCAAACTGCTTGGGTGAGTCAAGAGAATGGATTGCAGAAGAGGAAGACAAGAGTGAGCCTGAAGGTTGCAAGAGATCATTAGATACGGCACGAAGAGTATTATGAGTGATATTTACCATGCCACTTTTATCTCTTGATATGCTTCATTTCTTTGCAAGTAACATGGGATGCTAACATATACCACAAAGCCATATCAGAAAGCAAACATGAGGATTAATGATCATGGCGTCTGGACTGACGGTCAGTTCCTGTTTTATCTGTGTTTTGGCAGAGGTTAAAAGCTCTCGAATTGCTAGCACCCATTTCCTGCATCACCTGCTTTTTAAAGTGGTATTTTAATGACCTGCAAGAGTTAATAACTATTTTTAAATGAAAGATCAGAGGTTTCTAAAATGTTTTCAATTTCTTGGCAAAACAAAGTGTTAGCTAGCAAGTTCTATCAGTTCATATTCTGGGTTCTATAAGGGAGTAACTGGAGTGGTCCCTCACCCCTTGTTAATGACAAAGCTCACACATGTGCTAGGACTGAAGAGCTTCCCCGCCTTTTTTTAGTTGCAGGGACTTGAAGCAAAAGATGCGTGGAAGTTGCATAACTTCTCACAGCTACCCAAAGCCCAAGAGCAGCTTTACATATGTCCCTCAAGAGCCAGATGTGTGGGTGGGGTGATGCCATGAGGGTCTTGCTCTCTCTCCTGGACACAAAACCAGGAGAAGTTTCTGAAACTCCGCTGAAACATACATTCCTGAATAGTCCTGGGCTGCCAGGTTCACTAGCCACACACACTAATGACCGAGCAGCAAGGGCCATCAGGGTGGCCATTCTGCTGACTCTGAGGCCCTCCTCTTCCTGGTCTTCATTTCTCGGGCTCCCTGGGAAATGCCCGCGGCACTTCTAACTAGTCCTTTAATTTCCTTGCTTTGTAAAGTTACCTGATAATGGTAGTAGATTTTAAAGCAATGCCCAGCAGGGAATCTGATTGTTCTTATGACTTGGGAAAAAAAAAACACACCCAGATTGTTTCCAGTGTTTTTTCTATTGATAGTAGTACTTAAGGAGCCTTGTCTGCCAGGTATCTGCTTGTCGTGCAACCAAGAGTTTTGACCCAGTTTAGGAGATTAATTGGGTTCAGCCATGGGGTCCAAGTTTCAGAAAACTGCAGGACCGGCCATAGGGTGAAGGCTTCATGCCCTCCTGGGTTCTCGGTGCTGCTGCCTTTCTCCCTTGCAGACTCCCCAGCCAGACTCCCCTGTTGTAAGGCCCTGACTTTGATTTGGTTGTGATCACCAGGCTTGTACCTAATTCTCAGATTCTCATCTCTCCATAGTATCTCCATCTTGGTTTTGTCTTCTGTGCCTGAAATAATGAGACCAACTCTCCTTATTAATGCCCATTTCTCTCAGTCAACATTGCCTCCAAACAGTAGGGCATAGTTTTCAAAATCTCCATCCAAGTGGCTAGAGTCCTGCCAGGGACAGATCCGCCTGGATCATGCATTCCTCCCATAACAAATAGGATATGCTGCACAGGAACTCATGTGTAATGCCTATCACCCTCTCAGACCATAAAGAACCAAACCACTTTCACAGTTAGTGTTGCTAATATGCCTAGTTATTGCAACGCTGGTGCCTTATACACACCAGGCCCTTAATAAATACTTGTGGACCAGCTAACATATAATCAGCCCATGCTATGAGCTAAGAACTGTACATCTAGCATCTCATACTTTTATTATACTCTTTTAAAAGAGTAGAAAATTGAGGAACAGAGATACCACACAGTATAGAATACTTCTTCCAATGAGTGAGAACATGAAAGCTGACAGCTTATCTGATGCTTGACCATTATACATAGACTAGGGGCCCTGTGCACAAAAATTTGTGCACTGGGGTAGTGGGGGAGGAGGGTCCCTCAGCCCGGCCTGTGCCCTCTCACAGCTTGGGACCCCTCTGGGGATGGCCACCTGCTGGTGTGCCTGGCCAGCCTGGGTGAGGGGCCAATGTCTGTTTACAGGCTGGTCAAGCACCCCAGTGGAAATCCTCACCCCAGAGGGTGTGGCAAGCCTGGATGAGGGGCCAAGGGCAGTTTTCAGGCTGGCCACAGCTCCCACTGACCCTCTGGGCCATTGCCTGGGAAGCAATGGAGTGGCGCTGGCCATCCCATAGGCTTCCCAGGAGGGGGCATGGGTCCCCCCACCCCCCAGGCTTCTCCGCCTGGGAGGCCATTCCAGTGTTGCTGGCCACCAGATCGGCCTCCCAGCAGGAGGCTGCGGGGTCCCCCTTCCACCAGATCGGCCTCCCAGCAAGGGCTGCGGGATCCCGCTTGCCCCGAAAGGCCGTTGGGGCCCCGATCGGCCTCCCAGCAGGGGGCTTGCAGGGTCCCGCTTGCCCCGGGAGGCCATTGGGGCCCGATCGGCCGCCCAGCAGGGGGCAAGGGGGTCCCGCCAGGCTGGTCCCCGCTTCCCCTGATAGCTTCTCCGCGGGGGAAGGCATCTGGCGGCCCAGGGCGCCAGATACCTTCCCAGGACCCAGGCTCCCAAGATGGCGGAGCCCAGGGCTGCGGCCTCCGCCATCTTGGCTGGGCTAATTTGCATACAGTCACTCTGATTGGCTGGTGGGCGTGGCTTAGGCCGTCCCGAAGAAACTGTTAATTTTAATATTACGCTTTTATTAGTTTAGATTCCCAAATATTGACTCCTGTTGGCTTCCTCATTGCCTTAGCCAAGTAGACTATGTCTATTTACATCCCTTTCTCTCATTCATTAGCCAGTAGTTGTTTGAATGAGCTGCCACCTATTGGAATGTAGGCTTTAGATTAGACTAATCCAAGTTCAAATGCAATTTATTCAGTTTTACAAAACTCTCCTTTTAATTAAAAAAATGCTTTTATTGATCTTTAGAAAGAGAGGAAGTGAGAGGGATAGAGAAATAGAAACATTCATGGGAGAGAAACATCATTGATAGGCTGCCTCTTGCACGTCCCCTACTGGGGATTGAGCCAGCAACCCTGGCAATGTGTCCTGACTGGGAATCAAACCAGTGACTTCTCAGCTCAACCACAAAGTACATCAGCCAGGCTGCTTTTTCTTTTCTTTTAAATATACTTTTATTGATTTCAGAGAAGAAGGAAGAGGGAGAGAGAGTCAGAAACAGCAATGATGAGAGAGAATCATTGATTGATTGCCTTCTGCACACCCCACACTGGGGACTGAGCCTGCAACCCAGCATGTGCCCTGCCCAGGAATCAAATCTTGACCTCCGGGTTCATAGGTTGACACTCAACCACTGGGCCACGCCGGAGGTTGCTTTTTCAAGGTAATATTATTTGCATCACAGTATTATTGCAAGATTAGTTTTTAATTTATTAAGAATAGGAATGATTTAAATTATTGTAGATAAGACTGTAACACAAAAATACAAATTAATAAACCTAACTCATTTGTTAAAATTCTATTTTAATTTTCATACTATTATTTAGGATTAAAAATAAAGAAAATGAAGAAATACTTATAATGTTTTAAAGTCAATATTTCTCAGCTGGTTGCTAACTCTTATTTATTAAGAATTTTCTATATTAAGTCTAAAATTTGCCTTTTATTCAGCAAGAACAAAATGAATTTTATAAAATACCACATCTATCTTAGTATTTTTAATTAAAAATATTTAATTTCCATGAACTAAATCATATGTTCCAGGAAAAAAATACAATAATATATATTTCTCTTAATGAACTGTATTTTTTTCATTACTTTCATCATAAAATTAGTTGTGAAAAGGTATACTTTATAAAATCATACTAAAGTATTCAGCAAACCTCTTTTTCTTAAGAAAATTTTGTTCTTAAATGGCAATAAAATTCACATAATAATTGTTCCTGTAATACTTGAAATAAGTAAAAAACATTAAAGACAGTGAGATGTTCACACATTGTTCAGTTGGCAGTACTTCTAGCTTTCTTAAATCAGTTAATGGGTTTTTTTTCTGCCTCAAAAAAAGCTTTCCTAGTCTTTATTTTTATGCGTATTTACTATCATCAGTATGTATTAGTCTCTCATAGGCTTCCTGTAGCTAATCGTTTTAGGGCAGGTGTGTTGATATCTTTGGATGGGAAGAAACATTAGCAAATAAAACCCCAAACAGAAATCCTTGTTGCTTAGAGGTTTCCCAGTGACAGCTGAGGTAATACTGCTTTCTGCAAGTAGTTAATGTCAAGTGTTATCAGCAAATAAGTAATAGATGATAATTTTTTGGTTATTTCTTTCCCATCCTTAGCGTTTTCTTTTATAGCAGAAAGGAATAGAATACATGGAAGTAGATGCTTGTCAAATCATCAGATGAGCAGGCTAAAGAACGGGCCTCTCAGAAAACGTGCAAAACTGGCTTATGAGGGAAGCTGTGGGAGGAATGCGGAGAAGCAGGAGGCGTCACTGAGGTTGTTGGCTCCAAGGACACTCCACCATGGCAGTGGCCCAGGGATTAGAAAGCTATTGGCACAGTTGCCTCTTGACACCCATGTTGCTAGTACTAAATGTTGGACGCTACTGTAGAAATGCAGAAAACCCCAACACTTGCATGACTAAGCTTGATAGGTCATTAAACCAAATCAAAACAAAAAGAGCCCATGACCTATAGACTCATTTTGGAAAAACACACACTGAGTTTGCTAAGCTGAAGTGTTAACTATGGCCGCTATTTGGTGGAAAGTGAAGTACATGTCACCTGTGCCAGAAGCAAGAGAGACACCTGGATGGGCAAGGCTTCAGTGCAGGCTGCCTTCATCCCCACCTCACTCCATCACTAAGTACTTAAAGTCCGCACGTTTGCCATAGAAGAATTTCTCTAGTGAGGTCTTTAGCGAACAAGACAAATGCCTGAATGGTAATGCATCCGTTTTATTTGATCCCTTGAATCCCTGTACATCCATCATGATTATTAATGCATCACGGGCACTCCCAATGTTAATTAAATGAATGAATAAATAATTCTTTACTGAAATTCTGTGTGATGTACTTGAGATTTAAGATTATCTGGGTAGCACTAGAAGAGACTTCTTTTCCTGGAGATTTAAGTATGTATACTGGTACACAGATGCAGCCATAGAATATGGAGCCGCAGTGAGGAGATGAAAGGGGAAACTTGACATTGAGAAGACATTTTAAAACATCTGCCTCACCTCCCATCTCACATTTTCCCCCAAGAAAGAACTGAATGACACTAATCAAAGCCAAACTCCCAGGAGATAGGCCTAGAGAGAAAATGTTTTAGGTCTGTAGATCATAAAAAGAAAGTTTCTGTTAAGAGAACGAACTCCCTAAAGGGCATGGAAGCTTGCAACTTCATTAATCTCTATCAAATGAGTAAAGGAATAAATGATCATTCAAAATTAGATCCGTATTGAGTACCTACACTGTGCAGGCACTGTACCATGAGTATGGAGACGAAATCCAATGAGATTTAGGTTAGATGCTGTCTCAGGAAGTTAATAGTCTGGTCTGAAGTCAGAATATAGAAGGCTAGGGACATCCCCAATGGTGGGCACCCAGAGCTACCTAGGGCTACCATAGCTAGCTTCCAAAAAGAGATGACCACAGGCCTGTCTGAAGGATAGCAAGGAGATGGCTGGCAAAAGAGGGGGCCCATTTGGGCAGAGACAGCTGTTTATGCAAAGCCCAGAAACCCTTTCGGGATCTTTCATGTAGCCACTGAGTATGGGAGCAAACTGCTGTGTCTGTGTAGAGGGCTTAAGCACAGCTGCAGGCACAGTTGAGGTTGGAGCAAACTAGGGTCTCACGGTGATTTTTATTTTAAAAAATCCGGACTGGGCTAGAGAGGCCACGTTTGCTTTTGAAGAGCAAAGATGCTTCATGAATTCTTTTAGCTTTGTTACAAATAATTATGATAGCTCTTAACAGTAGCACTGGCTGCAAGCTTTTTATCCATTTCTACCTTAGAATGGGTACCAAGCCTGAGGTGTTCCTTATTCCTTCTTTTTTGGATTATTACACAAAGGCTATGAGCAAAAAGGACAACCCCTATCCACACAGCTGAAAACTCATGCTGGGCGACTTCTGCTCCTGCCAAAGCCATTAGCACCTAGTCTTAAACCCATCACGGTGTCCCCAGCTCCCAGAGGGTGCATTTCCAGGGTCTCTTACTTCACAGAGGCCCCCAAGTCCATCTACCATGTGGGTGGCACAGCGAGGCCTGGAACTCTGAACACCGTGGCAGCCTTTGGCACTCTAGTGCCAGAGGACAGCAAATTTGGAACCGGGGCTGATTTCAGCTCGAGCTCATGTTTTCCTTTCTAAGTTTTTCCAGTGAAGGAGCAGATTTCCATCCCAGTGCAGGCTGTTAAAACGTCAGACTAATAAGTTTTCAACAACCTGTCACTGTGGATCTCCAGCAACAACCTGGCACTGACTTTGAATCGGGGCCTCATCGTCCAACCCAACCTCAGCCAGTCAAAATAAAAGACACACCAGCAACAGAACAAAAAGAGATAATCACCTCCGAGCTGAAATTCTTAACCAATCCATTGTCCTCAACAGTCAGCAGCACATCTGTGGGCTACATAACCTGAGGCGACCCTGCAGGAAGGGCCATCCCCCATAAACCTCTAATTAGCTATGGTTAGGAGTGACTTGAAAGATATTAATGCTATTGCTGTTGGAAATGAGCCTACCGGCTTTTAACAGCTTTGTTTTCTTCTTCAGTCAAAGAACAAAATGTTAGCTCAATGGCGTATGCTTTCTATTAGAGAAGTGCCAGCAGCAGCAATCTCCAGAGTCTCTCAGCATTTTATTACACACCCCTATTTTTAAATGTTTAAACACTACTTATTATGAACCAAAACTTGGAAAACCTGGTTTCAGCCCAAGAGTAAATTTTTTTGAAGTTACTAAGCAAATGTCCAGAATGCAGAACTGGGTTTTCTGTCATTTCGGGCTTGGACAGTAGAGGGCAGTAGAAAGGCCATAGTACTATCTATGTATGTGGTCTGGTTGGACCCCCTCTGGGAGTTGCTGGGGTCATGGTGCACAGGGTCAGAGTCACTGTTTTGCGTTGCATTCTCCAGCTCATGAAGTATTTCATCATGTGACACTTTGATTTTTTTTAGACACACTGAATACCACATTTTTCATTGTGCAAAACAATGACTACAGCACAATGACAAGCACAATCTTACTAAAATCTGTGTCTGTGAAGACTGATGGCAGGTGGAATATAACTGGGTTATTTCCTTAGTGCACCCAGTTATCAAAACTGAGTATGCATGTTGGCCAAAAGCACTTGGGGAATAATTTTGGTATGGGTGCTGAGGCTTCCCCTTTATCAGACATAAATAATTATGCCACAAATCTTGATAGATAGAGAAAAAAATTATGTCAAAAATTTGCAACACAATTTCATCTTTTGTTTACCTTTCTCAGAACCCTAATTGTTGATAACTAGCTGCAGCTAGTTTTCCAGAGACAGAGACACTTCTGTGAAAGCAAACAATTAAAGCCCTAAGTATTCAGTTTATACAGAGCAAGTTTAAAAAGAGGAAGTCCATAGCCATTTTGCTTTAGAGAAAACCGAAAGCAGTACAGATTGCTGCATAAAATGGAAAGATCTTATATTGGGTTCAAATTCCTTACTAGCTGTGTGATCTTGGACATATTATTGCTTATTTTTCTGAATTCACTTGTAGAGCAGAGGTGAGGAGGAAGCTGGTCTTGCAAGGAATGTCAGGCCATAAAACCTAACAAAGCCCTGTCCTGCGGGAGGGTAGACGAACAGAATACTCCCTTCAGGGCCTCGGGGGAAGGGAGTATATTTGCAAATCAATGAACTCAAGGGGCAGTTATAAAGCAAGGTTCTCGCGTGCTACCCCCACTCTGATTTGGATAAACAATCCTTGAGTCCGCGCGTGTTATTAAAACTGTGATTTCTCCACTTCTTCAAAGCGTCACTTAGTTTTTTGGTCTTTCTGCAACAGAGGGAGTAACAATGTTCACCTCCCCTAGTAAAATAATGTAATATACTAGTACATGAAAGCATTTTGTGTACTCTGAAACCCACAATGGGACTTGCTGTGTGTGTTGTTTTGTGGAAGGAAGGAGGTGGAAGTAGGAGAGGGCTATCTGGCTGAGTTGCATACAAGAGAGAAAACACAGTTCTACTAACACTCAAAATCATGGCATTTTATGAGGGAAAATTTTGCTTCTCCCATGTTGGAGAGCACCAGACCCTCAGAGGGCAACCTGAAAAACCAAAGGTCTAAAGAACAGAGGTTGGCAGGGCAAGATTGGGCAAGAAGCTCAGAGCTGGGTAGAGCAGTAACCTTTAATAGGGAGAGAGAGCAGAGTCTAATGGGAGGTGCAGATCTGAAAGTATGCAGAAAAGGAAGATGGACTGTGTGAGGATCTGCAGCTTGGACAGGACATCTCCAGCACCGGAAACACACACTATTGATCTAGGAGGGATCTAGGTGGTGACTGTGGCCAACTAAGTCATTTACAGATGTAGCAAATGAACAAGTCCCCATGGACTTAGGGGACTTTGCATTTCAGGGTTTTATGATGATCACAATATGGGCTCTTGAGTTCGAATCAAGACTCCAGCATTTACTAGATATGTCACCTTAAGCAAGCTACCCAATAATTCTTTGTCTATTTTCTTATCTGTAAAATGAAGATAATATTACTGCCTACACTTTGGAGGATTAAATCAAGGTTAATATATGTTAAGCACTTATAATAGTACCTGGTAAAACTAAGTACTCAACATTTATTATCTTTAAAAATATACAATTATTTTGAAGAAGAGAAACTATGAAAACCATGGCTTTTTTGTAGTTGCCATCCACTGTTCCTCCATGTTATCTCCTTACTCTAGACCTTGAACCATTGTGCTGGGCAGCCTCAAGTCCACTGAGACATGCACAAAGGGACAGAAGTCTGCAGCACATGTGAGATAGAAGTGCCCAACAAATACTTGTTTAATGAATGAATGGAAAATGAGAAGGCAAAGAGTAGATTGAAAACTGGGCCAATTCTTACTACACAACTATTTTCAGTTCCTACAAGGGAAGGACTTGATGGTCTAAAGTCTCACTTTTATTGAATATTTCATTCAAAATATTCATTTTCCAAACCTTCATTGGGGGTTTTCCATTGCAGCAATGTGCTAGCATATTTGCTTATGCTGAATTTATTAAATAAATCAAGCAGAACCTATCTCTATTTTGATTACATTATTCTCAAATCAATTGTGCGTGTCTATAATCCTAATTAGGGAGGATTAAGCTGACTTTTTGTGTAGTGGAAATGGAGACTCTGGGGGGTTCCTATAGACCGTTTAGTTACTGGACTGAGGCCCAGAGACTGTCTAACCCTGCCTGATGCACAATTACCCTTGGCGTTGAGGAAGGAGAGAGAACTCAAATGGATTTGGGAAAGACAAGGTTTCTCATAGTTGAAGGCTGGCCACATCCTTGAAGGCTGTGTAAGAGTTTCTGAATACTCTATTCTGGTTGGATAGGGGAAAGAAGAATACTTAACAAGCCCTTAGTGGGAGCTGAAGACATGAGATAAGGGTATGTGTTCTGGGTAAGGTAAACTGTAGATGCAAAAACCTAAAGGTAATTGAGGAAGGAAGTTAAGATTGACTAAAAGGAGATGAGGTTCAGATAATCAGGAAAACTGGGTAGTGGAGAGACACTAGACTGGGAAAGTTAGCAGGGACCAGTTCATGAATGGCCCCGTGGGGCTTCATTTAGTGATTGGACATGAGCCTGGATTCCACATTCTGAACAAAGTCACTGCAGGTCACAAGCCATCTGTTCAAGACAGTAGAAAAATCCCAAAAGTGTTTAGAAAGCTTTTATAATGGGGATCCTGTGCAGCAGCCACATTTGCCAACCCACGTTGCTTCTCACCACACCTAGCAGTTTCCTTAGGTAGGAAAAGGGTTCTGCTATATGAGGCACTACCTCAGGATTGAAGGTTTAATGACAATTCCCATATTTTCCCTAATAATCATAGTTTTGACAATCAGCGATGTTAGAGAATGCCACCAGAATATTCATCTGTTTTGACCCTCCAGTATTAATTAGCTCACATAGGGGCTCACAATTAAATAGATTTCTTTGAATCCAGTGTGGCCCTTATGAATAGTAGTAGATCACTGAAATGCGAATGTGACGTGGCAACTTTCTAAGTCTAGCATGAATATATTATGAAGACCATGGCCTTTCAAATCAATCCTGGAGCAAAGACAGAAAACAGGGAAAGGGCTGATTAGCACTCAAGCTCCTGGATTCCAGAAGACGGAGGAACTGGTGTTCTAAACAAAAGTCCTTCCCTGACTCTGGGAAAGGAACCTCAGAAACCACTGGGTGAGCACGCTCCACTTCAAGAAAATCATTCCTTTCCTTGACTGTCACTGTCAGAGTGAAATCTGAACCTGCCCTTAGGCTGGCTTACCACGCAGCAATGTCTCTGTCCCCCAGCCACCCCGGAAGACTGACACTGGGAGCACTTGGAACAGCTGCCTTTTTTTTTTTTTAGTCTGACCTGTGTGTTGCCAATAATTTGTACTCACAATTACCAAACTGCAGCCATCTGGGCGAAGTGTACAAGCTTTAGACATTTAAAATTGGTTTTCTCAATTTACATTGCAATTTCAAAGCTACTTTATATGACCCTATAGACATTGAAAGCTTAATAGAGAATGCCGGCAAGTATCTCTAAATCATTCTACAGACGTCACAATTCAGAGACTCATGGGGCCTCATCCAGCCTGTAACTGAATGAATATTTACTCAGGACAAAGGAGTACTTACAATGGGCTCCTGCAGCTCACTGCAGTAATGCTCCTGTACATAAACCAACAATTAAATGTAATCCTATACACTTACAGTTTTGAAAGAAATTCAAACCAGCCCTTGGAATTAAATAACCCCAGTGCTAGAGAAAATGACTTCCAGAACTGCAAGCCTCACATGCAAACACAGGGCCTCTGAGCCACAAAAGAACAAACTCTTCCACAGGGATAAGGGCTTGTTGTTGTACGACTTGTGAGGTCAAAGATCCAGATGTTCCCATAGACAATCAAGTAACTATTACTGGTCAAACTGTATTGACCACCTCTACAGGACAGCTCTGAAGCATGGACGTGGCCTCAGAAAGGAGATTTCTGTAAATTTTGCAGGCAATCAGCAGCAACCCCAGGTGAGAGCTGGAAAATTCAAAATTTTACAGAAATGACTGACAGGTTTCATAAGCTGCAAGTGAAAATGAAAATCCATGGAAAAGAAAGTGTATATTTTGCTAGTAGCTATATTCTCCTTTGATTTAGCTTACTAAACCCCATGGCGTATTGCGAAAGTCACCTTCTCTTGGGCCTGTCACTTTTCATGAAAGTAGAAACCTCCTTGTCTAGTTCACTGCTGTTCCTAGCATCTAGAGCAACATCTGTCACATCAGAGGCTCTCAATAAATACTGCTTGAAACAAAGAATGAACGAATGATTTGGCACAAAAATATACCCAATTCAGTTAAAAATCTATGAGATGTTGGAAACTCAAATTAATATAGGTAACACCTATATTCTGTCTCATTAGTATATGCTTATAGGATTAAACCAGCAAAGTGTTTCAAAAGTTTGAGATGAAAATTGTATAAAGGGTCATTTGGGGATTACTTGGGGGTAGTAGATATGGTGTTGTTGATGTTTGTAATTCTCATTATAATCATTCTATTTCCTCAAGACCCTCTGCAGCCTTCTTAGAAATAGATTTGAGATTTAATTCTTATTAGTATCAGTGAAATGAAAAGATCTTTAAGATCATTCTTAATTAGCTTCCCAGTAAATCTGCCTGTGAAAGTGACATTGCAATCTGACATATATTCATCAATTAATAATTCTCATTAATTATCAGATACTCAGCAAACTAGCAGATTTTTGGTTATATTGAATCTTTTCAACCTAATGACATTAAACTATTTTCTCTATTCGTTCCTAGTAAAGCAAGAAGAAAATTAAACACAATAATAGCAAGCTCAAAAATAAAGTAATGCATATAGATCCATGTATTAATTTACCAGCCTTAAATTTCAAGAGGTTAAGCTATTTAAGAATAGGCACTTGTCTGAATTTTGAATCACAGCAGAATGTCTGACATAAAACAAGTGCCCAATAAATGCTCTTTAATGAATGGTTAAATTAAGAAAATATCATATGCCAAGGAGTGCAATCATTAATTTAACAAATTCTACTAAACTCAGACATATCAACAAACATTTCTGGACATCACTGTTAGGTATGAGATGCATGTGTGTGTGTGTGTGTGTGTGTAATCCATATATATCATGTCCATACACATATATGATGTATATCACATAACTGTGCTTACTAATGCCCTTTAATTTAGTGGTTAATAGCCCTAGATCTTGTCTAGCATCTAATAACAACAGTGAGTTTTGAGTCCCAACTCCACTATTTCTTAGCTCCTTCACTTCAGAAATTGTCTTATTCCTCTCTCTATGCCTTTGTTTCTTCACCTAACCAATAAATAAAAAAATAAAAAAAATACAGAGTTGTTATGGGTTAATACACATAAAGTTCTTAGTGTAGTATCTGGTATACCATTTAAGACTATTATACCCTTACATTATATGCTTCATTAGGTCAAGTAAACAAAGAAGGAGAAGGCTTACATTTTACTAGTATTCTGGATGTTGTAGCACCTTGCCTGCCAATTAAAAAGTGAATCTTTGTTGTGCCCTCTGTTTGTGTTGGTAAATCTTTGCGAAAGTGTAAAGATGTGGTGACAGAGAGCTTAAGTTTTAGAGTTCAAAAATTCATGGGGGGAATTTACCAGCCATATGACCTCAAGGAAGCTTCTGAACTTGCTTTATCCTCTCAAAATGTGATAAAACCTCTACTTCATAGGGTTGTCCCAAGGATTTAAATGTTATCAGCAAAATTGCTGGCTCAATAGTATGCTATGTTTGTATGCATCTATGCAGTTATCTTTCTATGTTTTTTAGCTTCCTTCCTTCTCCATATATTCAAATTATCCCTATCCCTTCCTTCCTTCTCCATATATTCAAGGTCCAGATAAAATGGTGAATCTTTATGAGGTTTTTCTGATTCTTTCTGAACCTTAAGTTAAGCTTTTTCTTTCCTGAATTTACTATAATTCTTGTAGCCACTTTCCACTTCCTACTTCACATTTTCATTAATCTGTGCTAGACCATGAAGTCTTTATGGTCTGAATCCAGATCTACTTTATTTATATATATATATATATATATATATATATATATATATATATATATTCTCCCATTCAGCCCCTGGAATAACATATACACATGTGTGTGTATGTGTGTGTATCTGAGTTCATGTATATGGTACTGAAAAATGTTTAACAAGCCTCTGTTATTAAAATCCTGCCTAGCCAGTATGGTTCAGTGGTTGAGTGTCAACCTAAGAACCAGGACGCACATGCCTGGGTTGTGGCTTGGTTAGCAGTAGGTGCAGGAGGCAGCTGATCAATTCTCTCTCATCATTGATGTTTCTGTCTCTTTCCCTTTCTCTTTCTCTCTGAAATCAATAAAAACATGTTTTAAAAATCTTGTTACTACCCTGCCTTATCCTACCAAGATTTTGAGGTACATTTCTCTTTGTTTGCATATGTGTGTATTTATACACATACTTCCATACATACAGCTACATCCATATGTACAAACAAAAGTCTGGAGTTAAAACCTCAAAAATAGTCCCAAAACAATAATATATAGTACACAGTACTAAACTCATTTTGGAATTATGTTCTTCATGTTGAAATCTATTTATTTTGAAGTTATTAAGAAAGGAGACATTTTCTTCCAACATTTCCCATAGTATATTTTGTAGATATTATTCCAGGAAAACAATTTTAACCACTATTACTTGTTTATTATAAACTAGATGCCCAGTGCACAAAAATTTGTGCACTCGGGGGGAGGGGTCCCTCGGCCCGGACTGTGCCCTCTCACAGTCTGGGACCCTTTGGGGGATGTCCATTTGGCAGTGGGGAGCAGGCCTAAGCTGCAGTCAGACATCCTTAGCGCTGCTGAGGAGGCAGGAGAGTCTCCCACCACAACTGCTGTGCTGGCAGCTGGCAGCCTGGCTTGTGGCTGAGCAGAGCTCCCCCTGTGGGAGCATACTGATCACCAGGAGACAGCTCCTGCATTGAGCGTCTGCTCCCTGGTGGTCAGTGTGTGTCATAGTGACCAGTCATTCCCAGTTCTGCTGTTAGGGTCTATTTGCATACTACCCTTCTATTATATAGGATAGAGGCCTGGTGCACGAGTGGGGGCTGGCCGGTTTGCCCTGAAGGGTGTCCTGGATCAGGGTGGGGGTCCCTGCTGGGGTGCCTGGTCAGCCTGAGTGAGGGGCTAATGGCCGTTTTCAGGCCAGCCACATCCCCTTCAGGGTGGGGGTCCCCACTGGGGTGCCTGGCCAGCCTGGGTGAGGTGCTGGTGACTGCAGGCTGGTCAAGCCCCCCAATGGGGACCCTCACCCCATGGGGGTGTGGCTCGCCTGGGTGAGGGGCTTATGGCCGTTTTCAGGCTGGCCACATCCCTTCAGGGTGGGGGTCCCCACTGGGGTGCCTGGCCAGCCTGGGTGAGGTGCTGATGACTGTTTGCAGGCTGGCCATGCCCCCTGGTGACCCAAGCTCCCAGCATCTCCTTTTTTTCTTTTTTCTTTTTTCAGCACCCCTGGCTGGAAGCAGGGATCTGGGATTTATTTATCTTCTATAATTAAAACTTCATAACCTTAAGTGGAGCCCAGGGCCAGGGAAGCTTGGCTTCCTCCATCATCAGGGGCAACCCAAGTCTTCTGTTCACTCCAGCTCCGTGACTGCCACTATCTTAGTTGGGTTAATTTGTGTACTCTCTCCTGATTGGCTGGTAAGTGTGGCTTGTGGGTGTAGCGGAGTGACGGAATGATGGTTAATGTGCATGTTTCTCTTTTATTAGTGTAGATTTCTTCATCTAAACCCCAAAAGCAATTCTTTTTTGTTTTAAAAACCAAACCAATTACCTTATTCTTGGATAACATTTATAATATTTATGTGAATTAATTATTAGTCTTTATTTCATTTTAAAATGTAAGATCTGTATGTGGTTTTTACTCCTTAAAAAAGAGTAATATCAGTCTAATTTTAAGGAATATAAATATCAGCCAATTTATTGATAATTGATGTTTCAAAATATGCAGTTAGGTGAGTTGGCAAAAATGTTTCCTCATAAAGAAACTATTTTTGATGATCAGAATAATAAAGCCAAAGAACTTTATTTATTAAATGAACACAAACTTTTAGTTACACATAAAAGTCCAACTATCCTCAGAAACCTTACGGTGAATAATAAAATAAATGCATATTGAAGTCTCAGTCATGTATGCATGACTAAAATATCTGGAAGCTAAATAGCTCCAAAATAAATTTTATAGCCTTTTTTATTTCTTCCTTATTTTCTAGCTTGGTTGTACAAGCCAGAATCCTAGCTGTCTTACTTGATTTTTTCCCTTTATCTCATGCCTCCCACGCTCACCTCCCTCAGTTTCAAACAAACTAATGAAGTTTCAAGTCCCTTTGCTTCTACTTCTCAAATTCATCAGCCTTTCCCTACCGCACTGCCAGCACCTCAGTCCCCATAGCTCTCTCATGCCATGATTAGACGGTTTTGTACGGCTACCCAATAAGCACTCTTTTGCACATATCATCCCTTCTCTCTGTGGCATAGTTGCTGGAATGATCTATCACCATCTTAGTTAGGCATTTCCCTGTTCCAAAGTCTTCAATAGCTACACTTTCTCCTCAAAATAACCCAGATTCTTAGTCTGGCACACAAGGCCCTTCATCTCCTCGCTCTTGCACCCAAATTGTACACTGTTCTGAGCTCACTGAACTACCTTTTGAAACCCTCACTATTCTGCCTCACCTATATGCCCTTGCACCTCCACCAAGAAGCTCCTCCTCTGTGTCTTCAGGCTATAGCTTTGACATTGCCTGCTCCTGCTGGAGGCCTTCTTTAACCCTCCGTTCTGTTCCGTGCCCCTTGTGAATGTGATGGTAGCATCCAAGAGAGACGTCTATGGAAGCATTAATCTCACAGATGTACTTTCTTAAAGCAAAAGGCAGATAAATCCTCTTTAGTTACTTTCATGTTGCCTTTTACAGTACCTCATACTTAACTGGCACTTAATGAAAGTTTGTTAAATGAAGAAAAGGAGGAAGTAGGGGTAGAGGGCATGTGTTACAAAAGGGAACACTCACAAAAGTCTGCCTAGAGTAGTCCAATATTGTTGGGTGTCCCAAGTGTGAGAAAACTTGGCTTCAAAAATAGTAGTCAAACAAACAATAAAATTTCTGACACTTTTCTGGAACCAGAGTTTTGGACTTGTTGGAGAACATGGACTTCTGGAGCTGAGAGTAAAGTAAGCCAGATGTATGGCATACTTATGACTGTTATTAGCACCAAAAAGTATGACTGGCAAAGAACAGAATCTAATGTAGAGAGATTGGTGTCAGTCTTGAACTTCTGCTTGTCATGTAAATACAGAGACATAACTTGCATGGTCTGTTGGCATTTTTAAGTTTAGAATTATTTTTTAAAATTTCACAATCAGAAATTTCAAGTTGCAATACCTTCTTTCTCTGTATCAGCCCATACTAGTATATTTTAGGACCAATATGATATATGACTAAATGGACCACTGAAAAAATAGGAGAGTACAAAACAATTAAAAATTTTTATGAATGGCAAAGATCTGATCATTTAATCATTAAAAGTTTTTAATGCTTATACTTATAATGTTAATTTTGTTTTTTTCACTTTTAGTTTTTGAATTAAAATTTGTCTTTTGCTCCCTCCAACCTAAGAAAATTTTATTTGTTTTGAAAAATAAATTAATTAAAAAATACACACGTTTTATTTTGAGGCAATTTCTTTTAAAATGGCTGAAATTTAAAACCCAAATTCAATTTTAAGCAGTGACAGGAGCTTTTTTAAGTGACTGAAACCAATACAACATTTCACACGAATAGGTTCCACCTGCATGTCCAGAGCCAGCTTGCAGACCACCTTCCCTAGCTATCCTTCTGACCCCTCGCGTCTCACTGCTTTGTTAGCCTTATGTGATTTCTCCCTTCTCCAAATCTTAATGCCAATTTTCATCTTTCTATGGTTTGCTTTGTCTACCTCTTAAGCAATATTTTTAAATTAGGATTCATTACTCCTATTTAGACTTTCAGTTCTTTAAATGGAAATATTTCTCTTCTTTGGATCCTCAGCATGACCTAGATAATATAATTTATTCTTAAATTATATCTATGACAGAAAAAACACATGCATTTGTTTTTGACATGTGTTTTTCATCTCATCACCAATAACACTTATAAAATTCCAAGGCTTCTAGTAGCACGAAACCTTGGCAGTTACACAATAACATTTATCTCATAAGAATCCATTTCCATGCAGTCTTATATTTTCCTCACTTCTCAGAATGATTCCTAGATCCCGCTGAGAAAATATTCTCCACACATATGACTCATTCACATTCACTTCTGTGCATTCATCCAAGATGTATTTTTACTTCATCTAACCTCAGTAATGTAGGACCATCACACATTTCCCTGGTTCACCTACCTGCCTTTAAGAAGGTTCTCATAATTATCTCTCTTCATTTTCATCAGTTCTCCAAATTGCCTGTCTCAATATAGAGAGGGTGTCCCCCTTAATGAATAAACGCTTTAACAGCTGATAACACATAGTTTTCACTCCTTTTCAGGTTTAACTGATTTGAAATAATGGGTGAAGCCAGACTAAGCTTTGAACACAGAAAATTTATCCTAAAGTGCCACTAGACTTTTTAATGGGATATATAAAAGATAATGTTTATGCTACAAAACTGGCAGCAGTCGACAAATTGAGAGAGCACAATACCAAACAAAATGATTCTTGATGTTTGCAATTCCGTTGCTTCATGTTATCAGCAGTGCTTGGACCAGAACGGTCATCAATTTGAAAGCAGGCATTGACAAAAAAAAGTATTCATTTCTGTAGATTCTTTTCAATTTTGAAAAGGAACTATATGTTAATAAACATTTTATAATCTTCAAAGTGTGTGTACATTTTTGAGATACCCTGTATTTTATGTACTTTTTGTAAATAAAGATAGTATTTTGCATTTTTCTTTAAAAATGTGATATGTAAGATGTACTGTTTCTTATACTTTGGTTGGCATAAAAGTTATGTGGTGTGTTTTCTAAAATGGGTCCTCTGGGCCTTACAATGAAAGAGAAAAGAATGGGATCCAGGAATTTAAGCATCTAAGAAGCATCCCTGGTGCTTTGGGAAATGCTGGCAAAGGGGAAAACATTTATTAAGAGAGAGGAAGCCTGGGTCCTAGAACCAGCTCTGATCTTGGGCAAACTCCTTAGCTTTTGTGAGCCTCAGTTTCCTTACTGTGAGAACTGGACTAGATGTTTCTCAACTCCATTTGATACTCATGCTCTTTTCCTCTGTGGTTTTCTTTCAAACATAGTCTAGTGATGATCAGAGTATACCTTCAACCTGCTCCAAGTCCCAGGACGATAGGAAATCTGAGTCTCAGGTCCAGCTCTGTGACCTTAAAGAAGTTTCTTACCACACAGCGTTCATCAATATAAAAAATTACTTAAATTCATTCCAATAGTTCTGGTTTGCCTCATGTTATAGACTTGGCCATAAGCAAGATAAATTAAGTATACCATAACATCAGTCAGAATAGGATTCTATCCTCTAAGGCGTAAGCCCATCAGTGACTACTTATTATGATTTTTTTTTCAAAATAATAATTCTTTATTCAAGAAAACTAATTGAAATTAGTTACAAAAATGAATTTGAATACTACATTGAAATGACTGGGTTTATAATCTGTAGATTTCATATATCTTCAATAGAAAGGGAACTTCCCCATATCCTGTAAAATATTACTCATCTTGCCAGCATTCACACTTTAGAAAAATAGTAAAAATATACTATCAACTAAAAGTTATCCTCCCAAGGTCAGTATAAACAAATATAACTAATGCTATGAACCAGAGGGACTACTGTACTTTTAGAAATGTACTGAAAAGAGTTTAAAAATATAACATGACCCATAATAGCACACTGTATTACATACTGTAGCCTAGAGAAATAGTCTAGAACTAAAACCTCATTCTACATACTAAGATAGGAACTTTTCAAAATTATACTCTATTTAAATTTGACGGACACACACAAACCACTGAAGTCAAGAGAAATCTAAATAGGGTCAGTCTTTGCATCTGGATGTAATATAACTCAATGGAATGATAACAAAATGTTGGTTTGGGTTTGTACTTTTGTGTATTTTATGTGATATTTCAGTGCCCTATGGGGACTCTTCTGTTAGTTTATTAAGAAATATCCAATGTTGACATTCAATTCACTATTTCAAAAAACATCTTACTAACAGTTTGCTTCTTGTAACTAAAAATATGCTTTTTTTGGCAATTTGGGTTTTAGTCACTGACAGAAGTTAAATGGCACATAGCAACAGGATTTGGAAATGCCAGAAAGAAAAAAATTATTTTGATACTCAGATTTAAATAACCATAACTTATGTGCCTGATTAAACAACACCTTAATTTCTAAGAAGTTGGTCTACATATATGGTAGACCAGCACTAAGAACAAGGGATTCCTCTTCTGAACACACACACACACAAACACACACACACACATGACATATACATACAGGGAAAAGAGGAAAGGTAGTACTTTCTTCTGAGACAGATACTGTTTTGCACTTTTCATGCATTATCTCACAATGCCCCAAGGTTTACGCATGCGGAAGGATTTATGATTTGTGTACTAGATTACAAAATTCACAAGAAAAGTGCAAAATCTACATAATTTACTCTGAACAGCAGCACATGAAATGTCAGTTGCCATTTTTGTAAGAATCATTGGCCATCATTTTTCAGACCTGCAGCTTATCTCAGGATCCAGCTTCAGAACCTGAAAGACAGCACTTCAAGAGAAATATCCTAAGAAACCCAAAACACCAACCAGAAAGAATATATGCCTCCCCATATTCATAGCAGCACAATTTACAGTAGCTAAGATGGGAGCCCAGCGCTCATCAGCAGATGAGTGGATTAAAAAGCTGTAGTACATCTACACAATGGAACACTACAGGGTGGTAAAAAAGAAGGAACTCTTACCATTTAAAACAGCATGGATGGGCCTGGAGAGCATTATGCTAAATGGTAAGCCAGTCAGAGAAAGATAAGTATTACATGATCTCACTCCTTTGTGGAGTCTAATGAACAAAATAAACTGATGAACAAAATAGATCCAGAGACATCTATGGAACAGACTGACAAATTTCAGAGGGAAGACGGGGATAGGCGTGGGTGGGTGGGTGGGGAGAGAGTAACAGGGGAACTTATATGGATATATGAATAGCCCATGGACACAGATAGTGTGGTGAAGGCTTGGGAGGGAAGGATGAGAGATGGAGGGGGTCAATGAGGGGGAGAGGGAGTGAACCAAAGTGGACATCTGTAATACTTTCAATAATAAAGATATATATTTTTTAAAAAGATGAATAAGGCTTTGATGTGTATGATGATTGGTAACTTGGTCCTCAATGGTCTTCTCTGTTGGTGGAGGCTCATTGTGCCAGAGTGGCAGCTTATTAATATTTCAGATCCCAGGGCTGCTAGACCTGCTGAATCAATCTGTGTTGGTGATAAGGGTCCAGGTCACTGTCATACACACAAGAGTTTGAGAACCACTAATCTAAGTCATAGAGAGAGGGAACACGGCTAAAGTCAGATTGATACATACATGTTTGATGAGTAAACCAATCCATGTGTGAAGATTCTTCTAAAAGCAGTAATTTTCAAATAGGTTTTGTGGAATCATGTGGATTTTCAGATATGTTTTTCTGGGAGGGTACCAAATATTTGATGAAAATTTTAATTAAAATATTTTTAAGTACTTAGAATGTAATAAAATTGTCAGGCATAATTAAATGTATATTTAATACTTTTGATTAAACATTGTCCACTGTAGCACTACTTGTGAGGTTAGAAATAGAGTGACTCATGCTATTTCTGGCCTTGTATTTGAACTTCTCATGTTTGTGTCCATGACTAGAAAAATTCTAATGCTGTAGGTCTCTGAGTGTCTGCCCATATGAAATTAACCCAGTGAGTACATTACTACAGTTCTGTGTCCCTCACTCAATTGAATGCCAAGTAAATTTAAGCTCATTTGTACACCACATGCTCTTACATGACAATATAAATGACTGAATATTCATTATATATCAGAGACAAGGGTTGTCCATTAGAAGTGCAATGTGAGCTACATATGTAATTTTAAGTTTTCTAGTAGCCAATTTATAAAGAGGAAAAAGAAACAGGAAAAATAAGACTAAAACAAAAAAGGGAAAAAAACACAGTAGAGTTAATTTACTAATATATTACACTTAACCCATGACATCTCAATATTATAATTTCAGTATTAAACTAATAATAAGATATTTTTGTTTTTTTTATACTAACACTTCATATTTTATACTCACAGCAAATTTTAATTTGGAATAGCTACATTTCAAATATTCAACAGCTACATGTGGATGGCATAATCCTATATAATAAAAGGCAAATTGTCCCCTTGGGAGTTTGGGAGTTCGACCAATTGGTATGATGTGCACTGACAACCAGGGGGTGGCACGGAACAAAGGAAGGCCCTGGCCAGCAGCCAGCAGCCAGAAGAAGGAAGGCACCGATCAGCCCTAAAGGCCAGCCAGGCATAGGGACCCAATCTATGCATGAATTTTGTGCACTGGGCCTCTAGTTACAGATAAACCACTTACATGAACTACTGTTAATTTATATTTTCTATTTCTTAATTTATAATCCTACAATAAGTTTTAAATATTCTTTAATCAACTTTTATATTTATAATTCTAAAATATATGATGGAACAATAATGCCTAACTTAGAAATAGGTCATTTTTTGAAATCAGAAATTTGGGAAGGAAATGACAATGGATTGGATGGATTGGAAAGAACTTAGAGATAAAATAATAATTTGATATATTGCTGTCAGTGGATTCTTTCACCACTGTCCACCTCTTTGTGGGCAACGTGAAAGCAATATCCAGAAGAATCTCCTAGAGAGCCACTTGGAAATTGCATTAACCATTTTTAGTTACAGGATTCACTTTTTAGGGGGATAAAAATTACTCAAGTCCTCA
The DNA here is from genome assembly GCA_004026665.1 of Murina feae. Classification (NCBI taxonomy): domain Eukaryota; kingdom Metazoa; phylum Chordata; class Mammalia; order Chiroptera; family Vespertilionidae; genus Murina; species Murina feae. Next base: position 29,123 of record PVJC01012390.1, read on the forward strand.
TGATATTTTAGGTTGTGAAATTTTGCTCGGTTGTTCTATACTTTTTGCCAACTTACAATGTTATTTTAAATCAAAACATAAAAATAAAATTCAGCTTAAACTGACATAAATATTACACAAAAAGTTGAGTTAAATGACAAAAGGAATTATATAGTATGTGGGAAAGAAGCACATTTTTTCTCCAGAAAATGTTCAATAAACCATGTCCTAACAAGTGTATTAGATGAGTAGTCTACTATTGAAAAAAATAAATAACTCTATCTTTTGAATAGATTATAGTATGTTTATTTCTCTTTAACAAAACAAGTTGTTTCTATATCCTATATAATAAAAGGCTAATATGTAAATCAATGGAATGGCAGAACAACTGGTTGCTATGACATGCACTGACCACCAGGGAGCAAACACTTAACACAGGAGCTGGCCCCTGGTGGTCAGTGTGCTCCCACAGGAGGAGCATCGCTCAGCCAGAAGCCAGGCTCATGGCTAGTGAGTGCAGTGGCTGTGGTGGGAGTTTCTCCTGCCTCCGTGGCAGTGCTAAGGACCCCCTGTGAGCCTAAGCCAGCAGGCAGATATCCCCCAAGAGGTCCCAGACTGTGAGAGGGTGCAGGCCAGGGTGAGGGGCCCACCCCAGTGCACAAATGTTGTGCACTAGACCTCTAGTTTAAAATAATACAGAGCTCTAATGAATATGTTTTCACAAAAGTGTTTTATTAGTTGGAAATTTTTTTGGAACTGGCATTACTGGATCAAAGAATCTTATCATTTAATTATTTTCTTAATATTTACTGTAAAAAAATTTCTGGAAAATTTGTTCTACTATCATCCATAATTGAATGAGGTTGCTTATGCACTTCTGTAGCATTAATCATTATTATATTAAAAATATTTATTAATTTGATGGGAACATTTTATTTATTGTTTTTATTTTTATTCAATTTTTTTATTTCAAATGAAGTTTAATATGTTTATGTACATTAATTCTTCAAATTTCTTTCATTGTATATTTCTAATCATGTTATTTTTCTATAGTATGGTTAGTAATATTAGTTGATTCCTGTTGGTTTTTTATCATTAAGGATATTAATTTGTTGTCATATTTTGTGAGTATTTTATCATTGTCACTTCTGTTTTAATCTTATAAAATTTCTATACATAAATTCTATATTTTATGCTGTCCAATTTGATATTTGTTCCCTTCTCCATGACTTCTATTCCTTCCCTATCCTAAGACCATGACAAATGTATAATAACATTTTCTTCTACTTTATATGATTTTTAATATAATTAACTATTAATCTATTTTGTTTGGTGTTCTATTTGAGTTTATTATAATTTACATTTTCTCTTAATAGTTTTCTCTATAGCATTTATTTAATGATCTATTACTTTTCTATTGCTTATCATGTATTATGATATTTCATCTATAATAAAGTAATGTAGATTCAATTTTATATAATTTTAAATAGTCTACCAAATATGACATTATTAAAATATTTCCAGGTATCTTACATATTATTTTTCATTATCTGACTCATTTTTAAATAAAGTAATATTGTGCAGCTCATCCTGGACAGGTCACGCATCTGCTTGGTGTCTCCCATGCCTGGTGCAGAGTTTGACACACAGTAGGCACTCAGCACATAGCTGTGGAATTGCATAACCTTTTTTATGAGAAATGTTCTATTTTGTGCAATGAAAGAAGGAACACAAAGCAGACTACATAGACTGTTTCCTATTTTAGTTTCTTTTCTTTCTTTTAAAAATAAACACTAATAGTCTTGGCCAGTTTTGTTCAGTGGTTAGTGTCAGTCTACAGACTAAAGGGTCTCGAGGATTGAGCCTAAAACTTCAGTTGTAGGCTCAATCCCCGGCTTGAGCTGGGGCATGTGCAAGAGGCAACCAATTGATGAGTCTCTCTCACATTGATGTCTCCCTCTCTCTGTCTCTCCCCTTTCCTTCCACCCTCTCTAAAAATCAACGGAAAAAAAATATCCTCGGGGGAGGATTAACAAAAAACAAAACAAAACAAAAACACTAGTAAAACAGAATTGATATCTCTTTAAAGTTCTAGTAAAGCAAAGAACTTTTACAGAAGGTGGTTGCATCCTTTTATTAAAAGTATCTGTGTCATAGCCACTGGCAGAGACCCCAAAGCCCTGAAGTAGTTGGCTCTGGGAAACCCCAGTGATAGGACACAGCCAAATTCTGAATGGAACAACGTGTAAAATCATACCACATCTTAATTTGATGACCAACAGAGAAGATCTTCCTGCCTCATCAAATGTTATAAAGCAAGGCGATTTATGATGTCCTTGTGAGCTTAGTAGGTAACAGTGAGATATATAATAACACTATTTCATAGACTTGACATAAGACCCTGCTTGTTAAGCTATGTTGTAATTAATTTTTCCTACTTTCATTTTCTCTCTCTGTGATTGGTTTCACAGTCAGTGCTTTATTAGATAGCCATCTGTTGTGAAACATTCCTAAAACAGGAAAAGAAATCCCTTGGCAATATTACTTTAGTGAATATTCACAGTAATGAAGTTACATATCTCAAAAGATGAAAAATGGCTTATACTTCTTCTCCCATATGATAAAGAATCGCTGAGAGTCAAATCTAGATGATCTACATAGTGAGGTGGTAGAAGGCATTCCAAATCTCCGATAAAATCTGACTGATTTTTGTATTGGAATGGTTCCTGTAGTTACATATGAAAAAGAGAGTGACTTACCTCCTTGGGAATTCACAGTATATCAAACCGAATTAGGAAGCCAGGCAGCTGTGACCTGGTTTTGTAAGAGCCCAGACCGCTATAGAGTTTCACTACTGAACCTTGTAACTCAAAATGATTCCCTGGTTCCCATGCCATTCAGGACTCAGAAGTACCTTATTGAGTCATATAAAACACTACTTTGGGTTTTTGTTTTTTCTTAACTTATTCAGAGTTGACTTTTAATGTCACCTGACCAGCCTCCTGAACACATCCATTCATCTAAGAAAAGCATTAATTCCGAGATAACCTTTGCCATCTGGATTCTACCACTCTTGGGAGTGGCATGTTGCAAAAGAGAAAACAGAATCAACAATGCTAATCAGTAAAAAGTTGGATTCAAGATTTAACTTACGGAAACTCGAGTGAAAAAAACCATCATGAAGTGAATTCTAAGGCTAATGCTCATGTCATGATTTTGAGTGGTAGGAGGGAGAAAGCTGTATATTGTCTATGCTCAGTCTGACTCAGTAAATGCTATTGTCATTGTTCTGGGGATGCTTTTAGAAATGGTAGGAGAGGGAACAAATACTGAAAATAGAGGTTGGGAAAGGTGTATAAGGAGGATTTGAAGCTTTATGTTATGACTAGAGGCTCGGTGCACAAAAATTTGTGCATTTGGGAGGGTTCCTCAGCCCGGCCTGTGCCCTCTCGCAGTCTGGGAACCCTCGGGGGATGTCCACCTGCTGGCGTAGGCCTGCTCCCTGGGTGATAGCACCTAAGCTGGCAGTCAGACATCCCTCTGGCAGCCCAGGAGCCCTCAGGGGATGTCCACTTGCCAGTGGGGAGCAGGCCTAAGCTGAAGTCGGGCATCCTTAGGGCTGCTGAGGAGGTAGGAGAGGCTGTCACCACCACTACTGTACTGGCAGCCATAAGCCTGGCTTGTGGCTGAGCAGAGCTCCCCCTGTGGGAGTGCACTGACCACTAGTCCCCCTGTGGGACTGCACTGTCTGCCCCCTGGTGGTCAGTGTGTGTCATACTAACCAGTCATTCCCAGTTGTTCTGCTGTTAGGGTCAATTTACATATTATCCTTTTATTATATAGGATTGTTTTGTAGTAGGAAGGGCTATGGAAGACAGGTTAGAAAGAGAGTCTGGTTGTTGTTACTTGGGGTTTGATAATATTCCTCCAAATTCTCAAACACTCACAAAGTACAAGTAAGTATGACTTTGGGATCTAGTTTAACATTCTCTGAAGGTGTTAGAATAAAATCATGAACTATATTTTATTTATTTGTCTTCATTGGCATACAGCCTTGATTTTTGAAGAGAATAAAAATCCGTTTCTATAAACAAGAATTAGTTTAGTAGTTTTCTTTGAAAACATAAAAACCGTCAGAGTGCCCAGATTATGGGAAGCATTCTGCTATGAAGATTGTAATGGAAGGGAATATATAATAATGAAAATAGCTGAATAAGCAGGGAATTTTTTTTGTGCTCATTTCTGTAAAAACTCTGGTATAATTTTTATTCCTAGTTTGGGGGCAAGCAATATGTTCTTGGCTTTCATTCGGGGTAGAACTTGCAAAACTGTCTGTTGGGTTCTTTCATTGTTATTATTGCCACTGAAGGAGCTTTCACCACCACTATGTCACCCGACCAGCCTCCTGAACACATCCATTCATCTAAGAAAAGCATTAATTCCAAGATAACCTTTGCCATCTGGATTCTACCACAGAGGGTTGGGAGGGGATTGAAATAGGAGACAAGTGGTGGTTAGTTGGAATTAGCTTATTTTCCAAGAAAGTCCATTTATTTACTTATGTTGAACTCAAAGAGAAGTGTAACTAAATCCAAATACAGTCCTCAGCACTCCCAGATTTTCATAGGTGGTCCTCATTGGCATTTGACCATTCCCAAGCTTTTCCTGTCTTCTTGCTGTTGCTCTTTAAACAAAGGTTGAAAATGAATAAAGAGTTTTGCTGGCTCCTCGCAAGAGAAAAAGAATTCACCAGTGGCAACTACCAGCACCACATTGTTTATCAGAACATGAAGTTCGGTAGAAATCCCACAGTGACATCATCCCCCAGCACTTGCTGATGAGGCTGGAGACATTTCCAAGACATTTTAACTGGATTGGACACTCTTTGCAGGAAATGGTCAACCAACTCTCACTTCAAAGATCCTTCCTTTACTAGGTTATGTTTAGCTCTTAAAAGAAGTAGAAAGTAACCTAAATCATAGACTCAGGGTAAATCAGTACTTACAAGGATTCTGAGAGAACGTCATGTGCTGTGGTTATTTTTCTATGGGTAGATAAGTTAACTTAAATTACTGATGTTTAGGTAAATCTCCTTCTGAAACATGGTTAGACTAGTGAGGCCTTGCTATGGGAATTTTTTTTAAAGTTTGAGGAGTCTATTATATGGCTAACACAAAAATAGTCCTAGACAGACTGACTAGTCCTTTAGGAAGTCAAGCTACAAATAGTTTGAAAAGAAAATTGTCCACATCGGTAGAGGAGATTGATTATGTGTACCTGGGAGTTAAAATAGTATCGAAAAAATAACTTCCTAAAATATTGAGATAAAAAAATTTAAAATACATTGATTTAGAAGGAAAAGGAGCATGGAGGATAATTAACATTCCACATGCCAGCCAAGCTGCTATACCTTTCCCCTGTTTCCCATCTATTACAGTGAGCAGGTAGTTCTATATTCTGATTGTAAACAATTTTAAAGGGTATTTAACAGATACAGCCATGTTTTCTATTAGTAGAAAGACATCGTAATTTTGAATCCTGTTTTTTTCAATGAAATTTTGGGATGACGCTAAAAATATTCTTATGAAATTATTATTTAATTTAAGCAGATGACCAAGCTAACGTTAGCAAAGACTCACCATCAACATGTAAAAAAAGCTGAATGTTTTCATGTTACGAGGAAAATTGAGATAGAAATACAGGCTTTTAGAATTAGAAGACCTATATCTAAGTTTGGTTTCCTTATTATAAAACAAGGATAACAATATTTACTTTAAAGGTTTGTTGTGAAGACTAAATGAGCTAACTGGTTTTGAAGATCTTTGTAAAAAAGTAGTAATCATGATGATGATGATGATGATGATGATGATGATGATGATAGATAAGGTTTACCGAGTGCTTACAGTGTGCCAGACACTATTCTGACCTGTTTTAACTCCTCTAATTTTCATAACTCTCTTATGAAGCAAGTATTATCCTTATAATAATTTTTTAAATATATTTTATTGATTTTTTACAGAGAGGAAGGGAGAAGGATAGAGAGTTAGAAACATCAATGAGAGAGAAGCATCGATCAGCTGCCTCCTGCATACTGCCTACTGGGTATGTGCCCACAACCAAGGTACATGCCCTTGACCGGAATCGAACCTGGGACCCTTCAGTCCGCAGGCCAATGCTCTATCCAGAGAGCCAAACCAGTTAGGGCATCCTTATATTAATTTAACAAATAACGTAAGTCATGGAATTGAATAATTTACTCAAAGTCATTTAACTACTAAGTAGCAGAGTGTGAATTTAAATTGGGTCTTCTGTTTCTGGAGTTACTTTCACTGTAAAGTGCATATTGAACTAATAGGGAAAACAAAATACAGTGTGTTTGCTTAACGACTGACTATGTAATATGTGCTACTGTCAAACTGAGAAAAAAGTAAACTTACTAATTGTTGAAGGGGGTGTTAGAGCAATTCATAGCAAGGACATGATTACTTAAGTGTATAAATTACTTAGGTTTTAATAACATTTATTATGTGGCTGTGTCTGAGGTTTTTTTTTTTCTTAGTAAGATTCAGAAAGTCACAATAAGCCAGAGAGTTAGGAGCACAGCACCTGGAAGACTGGTTCCTAAGGCGAGCTTCCTCAAAGGCTCCTTGTCCAGTCACAATGAACAGAGTATTTACTATCTGTTGCCCTTAATTTTCAATTGAAGCTGAAGTAAGAGACTTTCAGAAAGGTGGCGTTCAGTAGCACAAGTGGAAAGATGGGCTTGCATTGTTAGCCTCTCATATTATAGCCAGAGGAGTTATTTTGTTTTGAGAAGTTTTATTTTTATTTGTGATTCTTTCCACAAGCTGAATACACATTTACCCTGGGCAATGACTCCCATATGCAGTTGATGTGAAAAAAAATTATATGATATCTTGATGCTTTCATACATCACCCTATTAGGAATAATAACTTGTGGAGTGTTTCAAATTAGCACACAAGGAGGTTAGCTTTAAAAAGTTCCCATAAGACCATCGTGGACATAAACACAATGCAAAATGATCCCCATGTTAAAACATACCAGCAGACTTATAGAAATAATCTGATTTAGAACATTTCATTCATTATAAAATATTACATGCTTTATTTCAAACATTATAGAAATCGGTACTCACTCTCTGCCCAATCAGAAATGGAATGCCCTAAATATCATAGATACTGTGCTTCTACCTTAAACAAACACCTTTGTGGCATCTCAATAAATCATATACAGGAATTGTCTTTGATAAAAAAGTAAACTTGCTTTAAATAAAATTGAAATTTTAAATATTCTTCAAAGCTCCCCTATAAAATACATCTGAACATAGAATTGCGTCCTAGAGAAATGCAAGACTTTAGTAGAACCTATGTTGTCCTTTTGCAGATACTTTCAATCTGCTTCATAGCAGCACATATATTAATAGCAGTAAAGAAACAAAACTAGAATTCAGGCTTCAGAGATGATAACAAATGTGAAAGATGAAGAAATTGTCTGAGGTTTAAGGCTTCATATACTTTTTTTCATAATCTTAAATGATATGGGTAGTTTTTATTCCCAGCCACAAGAGTAACAGGTAATGATGATCTCATCCAGCCATAAACAATTGAAAAATGGCAAAATATTTGACGCAACTGCTTTCAGCTATTGGAAGGCAGTACAGCATTGTGGACTCTAAGAGAGAGAGAAATCACATGATAAGACCTCCCTGATTGTCCCAGATCTCTGCCTAGGCACAGAGAGATGGAACCAAAGTAGTGCACAATGGTGCTGTTGAGCTAAGGAGACAGATGCTCAAGTTTGAGTCAGATGGAGTGGCTAGAACTTTGGAACAGGCTCCTAGGAACTGCCTAGAGAAGAAACTACAGAAATTTGCATAAAGGTCCCTTTAAGACTTTGGTCAAATACTAACCTGGTTATGCCCAAGGCAAGACTCTGTGAGGTACAGCAGAGTGGAGCAACTAAGAAGCTGGGAGTGGGATGAAGAAGCCAGAGGGCACAGAGCTGGGGTCATTGGAGTTCTGACTAGCCAGAGTGGAGAGGCCCCACTGACACGCTGGCCATGTAAGTGAATCTGAAATCACCAACACACTTTAGGAAAAGGCCACTCTCCTCCTAGAGTGGGAACTACCCCAAGCATGACCTAACCAATCTTAATAACCAGCCTTGAAAAAGTCAACTGGTTCATAAGTAAATTTATTTCTTAACCCTCTGTAGCATAACAGTTTACTATGTAAAAAAAGATGATGATGATGAAGAAGAAGGAGAAGAAGAAGAAGGAGGAGGAGGAGGAGGAGGGGGGGGGAGGAGAAAGCTATTAACACATTTAAGGATTCAAAATAAAAGATCAATGTAATGAATAAACAGATGATAAATCTCAATGGAAAACTAGGATATATCAATGACAACCATATGAAACTTTTAGAAATGAAAAATGCAATATCCAAAATTAAACATTCATTGGGTAGGGCTTAACAACAGATTTGACACAGAAAAAAAATAAGTACCATTGAAAACTGAAGAATAAAAACTATATAAAAGTGAAGCACAAGAAAGGAAAATGTTAAAAAAATCCTTGCAGACTTTTGTAAAAATTTACAAGTTAATTCTAAGATGTATGTGAAAATGCAAAAACCTAGAATAGTCAAAATAAAGAATGATGTTGGTGCATTCTTTGATTTTAAGATTTACTGCAAAGGTGCAATGATCATGAGAGTACAGTATTACTCTACCATACACACACAAAAATAATTTATGTGTCTTAGATCTAAATGTAAAAGTGAAAACTACAAAGTTTCTGGAAGAGAACATAGAGTACTTTTGCAACCTTGGGGTAGGCAAAGATTTCTTACATAAAATACAGATATAATTAAAAATAAAAACATTTTTGGTAAATTAGACTTCATCAAATTAAAGCATTAATATAATAACTAAAATGTATTATAAAATTAAATTAAATATATTACAAGTACAATTTGAATATTATATATAAAATATTCAAATTGTACTTGTAATATATATATATATATATATATATATATATATATATATATATATAATCCCCCCCAAAAGGGCAAAAGCCTTGAATAGACACTTCACAAAGGAATATACACAAATGGGCAATAATCACATGATTAGTCACCAAGGAAATGGCATATCACCACATGAGATATCATCACAATAAGATATCACCATACACCTATTAGAATGGCTAAACTTAAAAAAACAAAACTGAAAAAAAATTGGGCAGGGTTGTGAAAAAACTGGAACTCACATTTTGTGAGTGGAAATACAAAATGGGAAAGCCATTTTGGAAAATAGCTTGGCAACTTCTTATAAAGGCAATCATATACCTACTCAGTGAACCAACAATTACATTCATAGCTATTCACTCAAGAGAAATAAAAACATGTCTTCACAAAAATACATGAACAAAAATATTTACAGGAGCTTTATTCATAGTAGAAAAAACTGGGAACCACTAAAAAGTCTCTGGATGGGAAAATGAATAAACAAACTGTGATTTATCCATACAGTGGAATAATGCTCATCAATAAAGGCATTGCCCAACAGGTTCATGCTCAACTTGGTTGGGTGAAAGAAGCTAGCCAAAAAAAAAAGCACATTCTGTGTAATTCCATGTATATAAAATTCTACGATAGGCAAAAGTAACCTATGGTGGAAGAAAATCCGAAAAGTGGTTATTTGTGGTGGGAGATGGTTGACTGGACAGGGATACAGGGGAATTTCTGGGGGATTGGCAATGGTATCTATCTTAACTTTACTCTAATAAGTAAGATCATTGTATTGTATACGAGTTATATCAGAATAAGGGATCTATGAATGGCATTTCCAGGGAAATTAAATCCATAAGATACATCTTCTAGACATACCTAAAACAAAAAAGACTGATGACACCAAGTTTTGGCAAGTACGTGGAGCACCAAGAACTCTCAGATATTGTTAACAGTAATGTGAAGTGTTATAGGGGCTTTGGAAAAACAGTCTGAGACTTTATTACAAAGGTAAACATACACACACCAGTATGACCACTCCTAGGTATTTATCCAAGAGAAATGAAAACACATCCACACCAAAACCTATAACTGCTTGAACACTTCACCCCAAAGCCACAGAATATACATTCTTTTCAAGTGCACATGGTCATTCTCAAAGATAGACCATATTTTGGGGCACAGGCAAAGTCTCTTCAAATTCAAGAAGATAGAAATCATATCAAGCATCTTCTCAGATCACAATGGCATAAAACTGGAAATCAACTACAATAAAAAAAAATCCAAAAAAGTCAAACACATGGAGACTAAACAGCATGCTATTAAACAATGACTGGGTTACCACAGAGATCAAAGAAGAAATAAAAAACATCATTGCAAAAAACGACAATGAAAACACAACAATCCAAAATCTGTGGGACACAGTGAAAGCAATCTTGAAAGGGAAGTTCATAGCTCTACAAACCTACTGTAGAAAACAAGAAACAATGATAATAAATTACCTAACCCTGCAACTCGAAGATTTAGAAAGAGAGCAACAAGAAAAGCCCAGTGTAAGCAGAAGGAAGGAAATTATAAAGATCAGAGTGGAGATAAATGACATGGAGACCAAAAAGACAAT
>PVJC01012391.1:0-40462 GCA_004026665.1 Murina feae
ACTCACCTGGCATCATGAAGCTATTAGAATATTATTGACCCCTAGAGGCTCAGTGCACAAAATTCGTGCATGGGGGTGGAGTCCCTCAGCCTGGCTGTGCCCTCTCACAATCCAGGAGCCCTTGAGGGATGTCCAAGTGATGGCCATCCTTAGCACTGCCACGGAGGCAGGAGAGCTGCTCCTGCCACCACCACAGCACTCACCAGCTGTGAGCCCAGCTTCTGGCTGAGCAGGGTTCCCCCTGTGGAGCACACTGACCACCAGGGAGCAGTTTCTGCATTGAGTGTCTGCCCCATGGTGGCCAGTGCATGTCATAGTAACTGGTCATTCCACTGTTTGGTTGATTTGCATATTAGCCTTTTATTATATAGGATATCCTCATGCTGTACTTTACATCCCTGTGACTGTGACTATTTTGTAACTAGAAATTTGCACTTCTCAATCTCTTCCGTTTGCATCCAGTCCTCTAACCCCCTTCCATCTGGCAACAATGAGTTTGTTCTCTGTATCTGTGAGTCTAGTTCTATTTTGTTTATTTGTTTTGTCTTCAGATTCCACATATAAGTGTATCATGTGGTATTTTTTTCTGTCTGACTGACTTTACTTGGGATTTTTCATAACACCACAACATCACTTTGGAACTGCAGACCCCACTGGTTACTATGGAGACACCATCTGATTCCTCAGGCCCGGCATCTTCTGTGGCACATGTGAGCAGCCACCTGTTATCCCTGAAGAGGGGCTCCTATGAGGGACAAAGCCCAGACCTACTTGCAGAACTGGGCACCTCTTCTTCTCAGCCTTGGGCAATCATTCTTCTCCTTCCTTGTCCTCAAAAACTATCCATCACTGTGTTCTCCTTCTGGGACACTTAACATTATCTTCTTAAAGAACTCTGGCATTTACAAACTGGGGGAAAAAATCGTGCCTTGGGAGTCTTTGCTTTCAGCTTCCCCCAAATTTCTAAGATCAAGAAGCCCCAAAAGCTCCGGTTACCTCTGTGCAAAGGATGAGCAGGCAAGAAGGGAGAGCAAACACAGCTACAGTGATTTCAATAAACTATTTCTGCAATGGTTACTTTTTTCATGGAATCTTTGGGGGTCTTGGATCTATTGCTTGATAAAGAGCTGGGAAAACATCAACTTTAAGAGTAAATGGGGTATATGTGAAAATTTCAATTCTTTAAAGGAAAGCGCTGTGTAAATACCAAGCATGGAGAGCAGATACTGGCCACTTGCTAATGTGGACACTACCTTCTTGCCATTGGGAAAAATGCCAAGTGAGTAGGCACCATGTTGGGAATCAATGCATATGCACTGAACACAGAAATGAATACTAATAAGCCACCTGCTTCCAAGAATGGCCGTGGAGCATGGAAGCCAGTCTTCTGTTGAGGGCGTGGTGGTTACGTTCAGCCGACGGAGGAAATGAGCATCAGTCAGACTAACGGTTGGAGTCAGCCCTACCTGACTGGACAGTGCTCCATATGGCTGAGCACACAGCACATCCCTGCACCTGAACAGCAACAATGAAGACCTCATTAAAACGCTGGCCTTGTGGGTTCAGAACAGTGACAAATCGAGTGTCACTCTCGGATATGTGCAATAAATCATCATAAAGGAGACGCTGACACCAGCGGAAAAGGCCCCTTCCAGAATTTCTGTATAATAACCAAAGTTCTTGCTCATTATGTGAAGAGAAAACAAGGAACCTTGAGATGGTGTCTAGATTTATTTCCTGCCTCCATGCAGCCTGAACCCACCACACCCTTATCTATGTTTACCTCAAATCTCTGAAAAGACATCTGTTGGATGTGAAATTCCCCCTCCCCTTTCCCTCTGAGCCACCCTTGTCTATTCCTGTGGTTGTCCAATTCCTGTAATTCGTAGTTCAGAGTTTTGTGAAATGTTTGGGTTGTATTTTGTACCATTTGGAATTTTGAGGGGAAAATGGCCAGCTTTTTCACTCTTAGAAGTTCACTCCTTTTTGTTAAGCTGTGAGGCAGATGGCAGACAGACAAATGTACAATATGGAATGGTAGAGAAGTACAGTCTTATGTAATTACAGTCCCTGCAGACTTGTCTATATTCCTCCTCATGTTCTAAGTTCCTTAGGATATAAGTTTCGTTTCTTTTATTATCCTATCCCAACACCCAGCACAGCTCCTGACATAAGTGCTTAGTAAATATTTGTTAACCAAAGGACTGGTTTATTATTGTATGTACTTTTTGTATAAGCATTTTCCTTAGAATTCCATGAAAAATTTGGAAGGAGCTCAGAGAAGGAAAGAACCAAAAACCAATTTACTTGGCCTCTGATAAGCTTATGGGGTTGTCACCTGGTTGGTACCCTCCTCCTTCCCCCAACTTCTTGCCTCCTTTCCGCTCACTTTGCCTCCCAATGCTTCTCTGCGGGCTTTATCAGTCTGTCCTGAGACCATGTTCCCCATAGAATATTTCTCATGTCACCCACCCCACCAAACCCTAGCTCAGCGGATCTCAACCTGTGGGTCGCGACCCCTTTGACGATAGAATGACCCTTTCACAAGGGTCGCCTAAGACCATCCTGCATATCAGATATTTACATTACGATTCATAACAGTAGCAACATTACAGTTATGAAGTAGCAACGAAAATAATTTTATGGTTGGGTCACATCATGAGGAACTGTATTTAAAGGGCCAGAAGGTTGAGAACCACTGCCCTAGCTGGAGGTCTCTGTCCTGTTTGCCACTTCTCTCCACAATGCCGTCTCCTTAAGGGGCATGGGGAAATGCTCATGTCTCATTTCTGGGTGATGTTTGCATCTTCCCAGAATCCTTGGATGACAGGGGTTTTACCCTAACACAATGGGTGCCTCTAAGGTGCAGGGACAGAGAGCTAAGGGCTGTTCTGAGACCGACACTCCTTTCTTTCATCCTGTATATGCAGCCTGCTCAATTTCACCCCAGGAATCCACTTACATACATATGCTCCATTTTCATGCTCATTTAAAGGAGACCTATCAGGGAATCATTAATTGCAATCCAAACATTCTTCCTCAGTAATTCTAGCTGTTCTGTTGTTTTGAACTAAACACCAAGATGGCCTCTAAAAGTCGGTAAGCCTGTTAGAGGAAAGCCTTGCTAAACTGGATAAAAGAGGTTCCTTGGACCTATGAATGCTACAGCCTTCTGAATCCATGCTGCTAAACCAAGTTGTGTTTCCAACAGCCTCGGTTACAAGGCCGGTGACTAATGAGTTATAGAGGAAGGTAATTACTTCCTACGCTCTGCTCCCTAAAGCTTGCGTGGTGCGAACCTCTCTCACAGTCCCTTGGAGAAGACAGTGTCTTCTGATCAGCATGGTTAGAACTGCCCACTTGTCTTCTATTTCCAGACTCGGTTCAGACTGGGGGCGTAGCTAGAGCGAACTGTGGAGATTTGGAAGCGGATCCAAAAAGGAAGTGGGGCATGTCAGAAGTTGTTTTGCTATTCACCAGTAGTGGGAGGGGGGCACATCATTGAAACTCTCTTTGCTACATTTTATGGGTAAATAGGCGGCGGGGGGGGGGGGGGGGGGGGGGGAAGAAGGGGAATCAGACACATGAGTTTCCTTTCATGCCTTATGTTCAATAAGCCAAGCTTTCTCATCGGAAGTCTTATGAAATGTAGGTTCCTGAGGGTTTAAATAACCTTTAAAAGAAAAATCAAAAGTGAACAGAATTTGCACCTGGATAACCTCTTTTGATGAATGGGCCACTAAGAAAGGAGAAAGACCGATTTTCCTTACGCAACTGACATATATTGAACACACTCAATGTGTGGACCAGAGTCAAAACACAAGTTCAATTTTATCTCCCCCCACCCTTTAAACGCTGCCCGTGGTGGCAATCTTTTGCCCGTGGTAATCTTTTTCCTGCAGGCTCCTGATTTTCCCTTCCCTCTTAGGAAACGGTATAACATTTGCTTTAAGTAGCAAACACTCTCAGTTCAGAAGTACGGCTACTTATAATCATCAACATGCCATAGTCAGTCTGTGTAATGTTTTCTTCCCCCCACTGTCTTGGACCTGCTTCTGGGAACAGGGAGTGTGGTCCTGTGAGTTCCATGGTAATAACACAGTGTTATTACCCTCAAGAGAGGTCCTCGAGGGGGAGCCTCGGGGGTCAGAAGAGGACAGTTCTCTGTGATCGCCTGGTCATTGTGCTTTATGACCCCTGCACTGGTGAAAGCTGACTGTCTCCTGCTTCTCCCATAACGTGCTTTGGAGAACCCCTCAGAGGTTTTCTGCTGGGACCCTCTCTTCCAGTTTCCTTCATTCAAGCAGACACAATTAATCTGAGTTGGAAAGGGAGACTCCTTTCTCAGCCCTTGGTCACTTAGTGTCAGGTCCCCAGTTCCCCCTCTTCCAGCTTCTCTCTGCTGAGGTCCCCTTACCCTACTGGACAGGACCCTGGACAATTCCAGCACAGCTGAATGTCCAGCCCTGGTCTCTCTCTACGGGGAAACTCATGTATCCCCCGTCCCTAGAAACCCTGGGAGACCAGGCTCATCTCACAGCAATTACTTTGGCATCTCTTTTCCTTAAGATTTCTGAGGCCAGCTCAGACCACCTTCCACAGTCAGCTTTCCTTTCTCAGTTGAAAATCAGGGACCAGTCACCTGTGTCTCCTAATGTCAGGGGACAGAACTTTACTGAGTGGACACTTGGAGACCACCTGCTTCCTACATCAAGGGCCACTGCCTTGCCAGTCTCTAGGCAGGGGCCCATTTTTTACCTCGGTTGACCTTCATGCTCCCAGGAAGAGGAAGATGGAGAAGCAGAGCAAGACAACAGGTCTCTCTTACCAGGAAAAAAAAAAAATCTCTCCACCGAACTCGTCCCCAAAGCTTCGCTCTGGTGCTTTCTATATCTTTGATCTCATGGCAATATCTAAAATTTTAGGGATTTCTATTAACTGTAAATCCTGAATTTGATGGACTGTGTTGAAGCAGGGGGTCTTCCAGGGGTAAGTAAGACGGAGCCCCTAGCACTAGGACGTTTGCATGCACAACTCCGGAGACCAGGTTCTGTGACGCAGGTCTAATTTTATTGCGGAAGTACAGAGTATTTATAGCAGAGGTGGCCAATCATGGAACATCTTCTTAGGGAGCCAATGAGCGTAAAGGTTGGGGTACTGTGTACGTGGCTCTGGGAGGGGCTCAGGTGGGCATTGCCATCTTCCTGGTTTGCCAGAAAGATCTGAACTGCTGGAGTGAGCTCACAGCATTGCATCAGCCACTGCACCAAGATAAACCTCCTGTGCTCTACCTACACTGTGTTGTCTTTCTGATAGTTATTGTACTGGTGTTTCAAGAAACTAAGTACAGGAATAGTCTCATTCTAACAACTATGAGGTTATGTTAAGCCCGGGGTGGACATGGTTCTAGAAAAAAATATTTGAAAAGATAATGAAACAATGAGAAATATCTTAATTGCCTAACAAACATTTTTATTTTGTAGTTTATAAAGCTATACTTTTTTTTTTAACTGTAATCTAACTGGACACATGCATTTTCAATCTTTTTTTTTTTTTAACCTTATTCCTCACCAACATTTTGCTAACTCATGCTTGGAATTACAATGTGAGCCTATTATTCCATATGTCAATGTCCATTCCTTCATCAAAGACTCGGTACATTCTGGCTCTAGGGCCAATTCTGGTTTGGATTCTGGGGTTGCAAAAGTTAAAAGAATTGAGTAAACACCCTGTTTAGGGGAGTGCACGTTATGGTAATGCAATACTGTGTTTGCCCCAGAGAGTTACCCACGAGAGGTGGGAGTGGAGACTAAGACTTCTGTGTTTGTTAGAGGCAATCAGGAGGGAAAAGCTAGGAAGTGTTGAGGGAGTGTGGGAGTTTGCCAGGCACATGAGTGGGAGGAGGGCGCCCCCACAGATGGAGCAGCTTGAGCAAAGGCTTGGGTCTTATTTTTCTGTTAACAAAAGGTGTGAATGTTTTCTTTTTTTCAAACTGTTACTGAATTATTCTAAAATTACTCATTAAATCATCCTTTCTTCTCAAGTACACAGAAAAGCTAGCTTTATCATGTATTAAGTTTGTTGTGTTGTTTGGTCTACAAGTAGTCTATTCTTGCAATTCCAAAGGTTTTTTATCTTTGGGAGGGTGAGGACCACACTTCTTATTTAAAAAATATACACATAGTTTTTATTGACTTCAAAGGGGAAGGGAGAGGGAGAAAGAGATAGAAACAATAATGATGAAAGAGAATCACTGATCCGCTGCCTCCTGCACGCCCCACACTGGGGCCCTGGCCCGAAACTGGGCTTGTGTCCTGACCGGGAATCTAACCGTGACCTCCTAGTTCATAGGTCAAAGCTCAACCACTGGGCCACACTGGCCAGGCCAGGGCTGCACTTCTTAAATTATGATTGCTTGCATGTCATTTCAAATACCTACACACTAATCGACTCTCGGGGCTTCTTTGAAAGCAATTTTAACATTTTCCTCAAGGAACCTGTTCTCTTTTGATAACAAATAAAACGTCAGAAATACTTTTGATATTGAAAACACTTTCAGACAAAATTCCTTCAGATTTTCAACATTAATCATTAATTTCATTACATTCTCTCTGCCTTTGACTTTAGATGGAAAGCTTGCACAAAAGCTGAAACCTGCTGATTGTTGGAGAATGTTGTGTTGTTGTCGCTGGTGTTTTGTTTAGGTTCGTTTCTTCACGAAGCCTAAAAGCATGTGTTTTCCTCCTCTCCTAGATGATTGCAACGTGCCTTTATCTTTAAAAGCCCAGTGTAGTCTGAGCCTGCCAAACTGTGTAATTTGATCTATTGAGCAAAATCACCAGATAACTGCCTGCTTTTCTTCTGTCCTCTACATATGGAGGCGCTCTTACCATCATCAGAAGATGGTTAGGCTCCTTCTTTTGTTCTCAGAGGTTTACATACATTTAATTCTATATATTTCTTGCTCATAAGAAAGTAAACACAAAATAACACAAACATAGGAGAGGCTCCACCCTGAGCCAAAGTTCAGGTTCAGACGTGCCCTGAAAGTGTCTGATCAACAGGCAGGAGGGGTCCCCAGTGACGTAACCAGCAGCAATAAGACCGTGGGTAGGAAGGTGGTGCGAAGCCATGTGCAAATGTTGATTTTCTCCTTTTTAGCAGGAAGGCAATCAATTCTTTTAAATGACTACAAACCAAAAATTTTGGTTTCATGACCTTTTACCATTTTCTAAAATTATGGATTCCCTTAGCCTTAGGAAGGTCACTTGGGGGGATATTGTTGCTGTGGAAAAACATTTACACAAAAGTTCACGAATTGCTTACGTTCCGTGCATTCATTTTTCTTCTTTTAAATTCAGGTAAAATTACATGTAGCAATTGAGTGACTTAGGAAGAACTTCACAAATGAATGACAACAGACCCCTGTTTTCCTTGCTTTAACATGTGCCTCCCCCTTCCTACTACTTTCCTTTCATCACCCTCCCCTGAACCTTGACAAATCACAAAGCTGGCAAAAATAGCTCCTGAAAGAATTGCTCTGACAGGTGCTCAAACGTGATTGTACCGATAACCCTGAGCAAGGAGCCTGAGAAACCAGGCTGTATACTCTATATCTCTTGCAGCCACCACCAGCTTGGCAGCAGATGAAGATTTAAAACAAAAACAAACAAACAATAACTGCACTGCAGGCAGACCCCCAGGATGGAGAGCCCTCTTCTTTCCCATAAAACTCAAGCCTTGCTTTTGTCTGGGGAGTGGCCTGGTTTCAGGTTCTCCCTGATACTCATCAATTGAGCCGTTTATTTGAATCACTTAAACTATTTTTTCCCTTGACATCTCATTATTTTTAAAATTGTAATTCATGCCTCCATTTGCATATTTACAGGGAGAGAGAAAGATGATTACTGACAGTTTTTCTAAGTGGTTAAAGTTTGGGTATAATTTTACACTTTAAAATCCTATATAATAAAACCCTAATATGCAAATTGACTGAAGGCAGGGAACGACTGGTCACTATGATGCACACTGACCACCAGGGGGCAGATACTCAACACAGGAGCTGCCCCCTGGTGGTCAGTGCGCTCCCACAGGGTGAGAACCACTCAGCCAGAAGCCAGGCTCATGGCTGGCAAGTGCAATGGCGGTGGCAGGAGCCTCGCCTCTGCTGCAGACGGATGGTGAGGAGCGAGGGGTCCCAGATTGTGAGAGCCCCAGACTGTGAGAGGAATGTCCCCAAAGGGGATCTGGCCTAAGTGGGCAGTCAGACATCCCCTGAGGGGTCCCAGACTGAGAGAGGGTGCAGGCCAGGCTAAGGGATCCTCCCATCCCTGCCACCAGTGCACAAATGTTGTACACTGGGCCTCTAGTTTGTTATAATAATCACAAATTATTAAAAGTGGCTAACTCCCTGTTTGGGGGCTTGACTAATATCAATGTGGGAGTAAAACATCTTGTTTTTGCCAGAGCACAAAGCTGTGTTGTTTACAGGGGCAGGGATTCACCAAGCGGTGGGAACTTCATCACCAAAACTTAGAAACATGTGTGATTTCAGGAAACATATTAAAAGAGACTGTAATAGCATTTGCCTATTTCTGTTCATTGTCATGCATATGGGAGAGTCGACATTGGTGGGTGAGTGTTGATTCTATGAATCTTTCTGTGGAGGCAGGATCTAGTGCATTTGTGGAACTGTGAGCAAACAAAATATTTTGGGAGAAGAAAGGATTTTATTGAGGAAAGGACTGAGAAGACTTGGTGCTCATTCATCACAACCAGAGGGAGAGAGAATTCAAGAGTGTGGGAAGGCAACGGGCCAGCCCGAGGACCCAGGGGACGGTGGGAGGCACAGGCTAAACGCCCATCTCTTGAATTATAAAACCACGGGAAAGACCCCTGATACCAGGTCTCATTCTGTAACAAGGAATCAGCTCTTTAATACAAACTCCAATACCCAGCGCCTTGGCAGGTCTGTGTGAGGTGCTGTTTCCTTCTGAGTCTGGAAGGGCACCTGTAAGCCTGGGCAGGCGTAATGTAAGTTTACAAAAAAGTAAAGAATGAGTCAAAATCCTAATCTCATGACTTTTGCATTAGGCTGAGTACAAAATATAAAAATAAAATTTGAAATTATCCTGTGGGTGTTGCCTGTTTTCAAGGTGACTGAATTAATTTAAAAGTTGGAAACAGCTTAAGTGCCCATCAGCAGGTGAGCGGATTAAAAAACTGGTACATCTACACAATGGAATACCATGCTGCTGTAAAAAAGAAGGAAATTTTACCATTTGCAACAGCATGGAGGACTGGAGAGCATTATGCTAAGCAAAATAAGCCAGTCAGAGAAAGATAAATATCACATGCTCTCACTGATATCTGGGATATATTGATCAACATAAACTGATGAACAATAGATCCAGAGACAAGGTAGTGCTGAACAGACTGTCCAACCTGAGAGAGAAGGCAGGGGAGGGGGGATAGAGATCAACCAAAGGACTTGTATGCATGCATATTAGCATAACCAATGGACACAGACACTGGAGCGGTGGGGGCTTGCTCTCAGAGGTGGGAGTGGTGGAGGGGTGTCAATTAGGAAAAAAAGAAACATGTAATACTTTAAACAATAAAAAAAGTAAGGTCACTCATATAAAAAAAAAAAAAAAGAAAGAAAACAGCTCTGGTCATTGGCTCAGTTGGTGGAGTATGGTCCCATGTACCAAAAGGTTGCCAGTTTGGTTCCCAGTCAGGGCATATACCCAGGATGCAGGTTCTATCCCCATTGGAATATGCACTGGAGGCAACCATCAATGTTTCTCTCTATCTCTCCCTCTTCCTTCCTCTCTCAAAAAAACTTTTTTCAAAAGGGAAAACAAAACAGCCCAATGGAAAGATCACACTGTTATCATTCTAACCCAAGTGTCAGTTTAGCAACACTGATAAGTGGGTCATCAGATCCTATGTGTCTTCTGATGTTATTTGACACAAAGTACCCAACATGAAGTATATAGCACAAAGTGTAATGAATTTGAGCCAAAATGTTTATCTTGACTCTATCAAGCTTTTTTTTTAAAGGTTAGAGAAAATATTGGAGGTATAGGGACAAGCTAAATGGCACCACAGGAACCAACTAGGCAACGTAGAGGGTGGGGTAGTCTCCAGAACAGCCTGGTTTCTTAAACAATAACTATTGGTTTCAACAACAATAAAAGGAAACTGTACTTGAATAAAAGAGACTTGAGGGACTTAAAAACCAGATAGTGTGTGATCCTGGCAAGGCCACACCACCTCAAGAGAACATTTTGGGATATGTTGGGAAATCAGAATATGGTCTGAGTATTAGATTATATGAAAATAAACTAAAATTGAAGATAAAGATCATTAATTGAATAAAGTGGGCTACATATATTATGATTTTATCTTGTTTAAAATATGACATGTATGTGTACAAAGAAAGATCTGGAAGGATTTTCACTTCCAGATTTTAACAGAGATTATCTTGGGAGGGTAGAAATGTGATATTTAAAAATTTCCCCTACATTTTATACCTGTAACGTATATATATTGCTTCTATAACAATAAAAAGTTTTTTAAAAAAAGTTGACAGCTTGATCTTATTGGAATGTTTTGGATTTGGTGAATCAAGATATAAATACTTAAGAACACGCATAAACTGTGTAAATGTTTGTGTTTGTGATATTTAAGTGTTTGGAAGTATCGTGTGAGGTAGATTTATAGATTTTAATAAGGCCAGTTCTAGAGAAACACCAATGGAAGCATTCTTCATGCCCAACTTGGGTGTATTTCTAAGACAAACAACAGAAGCTACAACCAAAGGGTCACAGAGGGTGTCTCTTTGTGGCACGGTGATGAGCTGTCTGGGACGATGGAGGTGATTACTTGGATCAGCACGTGGGATATTTTCCTGGCGCTACACATATCCGCCTGCAGACCAGCCCAGGTCATTTCCCCAGCCCTTCCTTCTTTCACTGTCCCCAGCTTCAATAAACGTCCTCTAAAATTCAAATAAATACATAAATAAAGAGAGCACATAAAAATGGATGAAATTTATGTAAGGTCTGTACTCTAGTTAACAGTCATTTATCGGTGTCAATGCCCTGGTTTTGGCATGCTCTATGGTTACCAAAATATCTTATGGTGGGAAGCAGGGGGAAGGATATATGGGAATTCTGTACTATTTTTGAAGCTCCTGTGACTCTTACACTATTTCAAAATAAAAATGTTATTTAAAAATATGTAGCTATTGGTGATCACATAAAAGAACAGGCATATGCTGTCCTCATGGTACATGCAGGAGGGCCTGTTCAACCTTCCCACCATCCCTCTGCCTCATTTGGACGCTCTACCTATGAACTCAGGTGTTGGCATGACGTGTGAGGTAGATCTGGCTGAGTTTGCTAAGCCAGCCTATTTTTTTTTATTGCTATTAATACTCCTGTAGGAGTTGATACAATAGGAAATCATTATAAGCATAGAGACAACAAAAACAATCATATACAGTAATCCTTCTCTCTGGAAGGTGCCTCCTTGAAAAATTAATGTTTAGCCATCCCACTAGCTCATTCTCCCCTCGCAAAAGCTTTTTGGGCACTAAAGGGGCCTGTCTCCCATTTAAAACCACCCAATTGCTACTCCTGGCATCTGAAAAGAAACACATTTCCTTACAGTGCCTCAAGGATCTATGACATCTGCTTGAGCCTGCCATCTCTAATCCCATCTTGTGTACCCTCTCTCTTCCTCTGAGCATTAGCTACCTTGGCCCTTTGGCTGCTTCTAGAACACATCCAGCACAGTCCTGTGGCAGGGCCTGGGTCTGCATGTCACGTGGTCACATTCCATCTGAAAGACCTCATTTGTCATCTCAGCACTGTGCTTTAGTTTTCTTTACACACTTATCATTAACTGATGTTATTTCCTTTCTCTCTCTCTCTCTCTCTCTTTCTTCCTTTCTTTCTTTTTGTCTTTCTGTCTTAATCCACAGAACTGAACACACAATGTCAGTAAATACTGTCTGAATAGTGAATAGGTGAATGAATGAATGAATGAAAGGAAGCTCCTATTAATAGAGCTTATCTCGGGAAGTATGAGTAAGGGTGAGAGGACTTACATTCTATTTCTTACACATCTGGGCATTTTGATATCCTTATATCAAGCAACTAAGTTTTAAAAAGCAATCAGCCACATATACATGTGTGTGCTTGGAGGAAGTGACTTCAGAGGTCTTTCCAGGTCTAGCATTTGATGATCCTAGATTTTCAGGTGATTCTCGTAAGGTATAAAGAAGGGTGCCCAGTGCAGCTTAGATCTCCATGGTAAGGTGTCAAGACAGAATCAATGGATTTCATTGTTCAATTGTGAATTGATGGAAAAGGCAGGCGATATCTAAGTGCCTGCACAGATATTCCTTAATACACTGATGAATGGGTTCTCACCCTCCGTTCCTACAGAAAGTAGGTCAATACCATCAATTGCCACTGGACACCAGTCATGCTTGGGAGAAAATAGAGGCGATGTAATTCTGGCGGGTGGAGGTGGATGTCGAGGGAGTGTGAGGACTTTCGTAGATTGCTTCTCGCTTCTCCATCTGGTCTCTGCATATGAGGAGAAAAGATGTGTGCTTCTAGATCTTGGCCCTCACTCCTGACTTGTCTTGCCTGCCTTGAAGGAGACAAATGAGTGGAAATAGAGTGACTGTTACGTTTTTCGTATGCCCTTTCATCTTCCTTAAACTATCTAGGCAGCCTGCAGAGATACAGAAAAATACCAAGACAAGTCAAGGCAGAAAACAAAGAAAGGGTGAGAAGGGCATGAATATGAAATGGAAACTGAAGTGAGGGTTAAACAAAACTGTGTCTTCCAGAGACCTACGCCCTTGCAAATGAGGTGTAAACATTTCTCAAATCCAGTGTAGACACCCTTTGCAATGTTTCTAACAGAAGCTAAATCAAATCAATGACTCTGAGCTCACAGCTATTCCACACAGCAAAGCAGAGAGGGAGTCCTGAAAGTTTCAGGCAAGATGGTGTTATTCTCAATCCCCTTCTTGCAGTGACATTCAATATCATTTCTTACAATACAGGGCGATGGCTTTACCCCAACATGCAATCAGGTTAGGACAGTTCTATGGCGATCAGGGCAATGGCAGGGTGTGAAGTGGGGATGGAGCTTGTAAATGACATGTTAATATAAATACATGTGCCTTAAAAATAATCACATACATTTTCTTTCTCCAGTTATATCAGGATGGAAATGGACTGGTATACTTTTTTATTTTTTATTTTTTTCTATACCAAATCAGGATCTGGCCCTAGGAAAGGGAAATAGAGTGAGAGAGACAGAAGATTAAAAGGCAGCACAAATCATTATTTCTGCCTCACTGGCCAGGCAGATTTCCGGCAAATGACTCAGTACAGTGTGAGAGGGATGTTTGGGCTAGATGTGATCTAAAGTTACATAAATTCTTCAGAGAGACTAAAGCTGTCCTGGTAGTTATTTAAGGCTCTGTGTAGGAGCAGGATTGAGGAGGTGGGGCCCTGAAACTTATTCTGTGACTGGGACCACTTCGATGAGGCCACTTCTCTGCTCTAACTCCCTCTGAAATGCCCTCTTTCTGGGGTTGGTAATATCACCATCTTAGTTATAAGTTGCTCCAACTGGCCAGTACCCAGGGATTCTGAAATAGCTCATGAAGGGCCCAACTTGTCAAACCAGGCTTCCGTTTCGGAAGAGCTGCTTGGGGCATTTGCTGGCCGGTAGTCTGTCTTGGTGATTCTGTCAACTCTTCTGGTATTCACCAAGCACATTCTACTCACTTGGTATGCATTAGTTCTTAAGGAGGAGATGGC
This sequence comes from Murina feae, assembly GCA_004026665.1. Classification (NCBI taxonomy): domain Eukaryota; kingdom Metazoa; phylum Chordata; class Mammalia; order Chiroptera; family Vespertilionidae; genus Murina; species Murina feae. Next base: position 13,857 of record PVJC01012391.1, read on the forward strand.
ATAGATCTAATGTATTTTCTATCTTCAGGAAGCTCATAATCTAGTGGTAAAGTCAGGCATGAAGGTAATGCTCAGAGTACAAGCAGAAGGTGAGGGAAGCAGAAGAGCTAGGTTCTGGAGCCTAGGAAAGAGGGAGGCGGGCTTTCAGGAAAGGCACCTGTATATCTCTTCTGTTGAGGTGTCTAGCATTTAGAAGACATTCAACACTGAGCAGGCATTTCAAAACTTGCCAGTTTGACAAATTAATAGATGTGTTACCTGTGCAAGAAAGAGCTGAGCATGAAGAGATGGAGATAGATAGAAAGGCATCCGAAGTGAGAAAGCTGCACAGAGGCATGAGAAAGCATGGTGAGTAACAGAGCTGGCTTGATTTGAGTAAAGAATGACATGGAACATGGGCAGAATCCAGAGGGATATGTTAATTTTTACAGAAACACTCACCTGTGTTTTAATAGTTTAAAAATGAGTGTTGGAACACATATAAACCTTCAGAAAATAAAGGCAGACAAATGCTATTATAAGATCAAGGTTGGTTAATATAAGTAATCTAATCTAATAAAAGAGAAACATGCAAATTGACCACACTTTTGCTACACCCCAAGCCATGCCCACCAGCCAATCAGAGTGACTATATGCAAATTAACCCAACCAAGATGATGGCCAGCAGCCATGGAACTGGAGCAAGCAGGAGCTTTGGTTGCCCCAGTGATGGAGGAAGCCAAGATTTCTGCCTGCCCTGGCCAGGCCTCCATTCAAGGCAACAAAGTTTCAATTACAGAAGATAAGTAAATCCCAGATACCTGCTTCCAGCCAGCCTCACTGGATGCTTGGGTTGCTGGGGGCTGTGGCAAGACTGCAAACAGCCATTAGCCCCTCACCTAGGCTGGCCACACCCTCATGGTGTGAGGGCTCCTGCTGGGGGGTTTAGCCAGCCTGCAAACAGCCATCAACCACTCACCCAGGCTGGCCAGGCACCCCAGCGGGAACCCCACCCTAATCCAAGATACCTTTCAGGGCAAACCAGCTGGCCCTCACCCATGCACCAGGTCTCTATCCTATACAATAAAAGGGTAATATGCAAATTGACCCTAACAGCAAAACAACTGGGAATGACTGGTCACTATGACACACACTGACCACCAGGGGGCAGATGCTCAAGGCAGTAGGGAGCTCTGCTCAGCCACAAGCCAGGCTGATGGCTATCAGTACAGCGGTGGTGGTGGGAGCCTCTCCTGCCTCCTCAGCAGCGCTAAGGATGTCTGACTGCAGCTTAGGCCTGCTTCCCACTGGCAAGTGGACATCCCCTGAGGGGTCCCAAGACTGTAAGAGGCCATAGGCTAGGCTGAGGGACCCCCCCCCCCAAGTGCACAAATTTTTGTGCACTGGGCCTCTAGTATAAATATAATACTGTAATATGATATAATATAAAGTCAAGATTTTCTAATGAAGACTGTTAAAATTACTAATTCTTTTTTCCCCTGTCGTCTACCTTTATAGTCAGAGAAGAGTCTAAGGATATTGTGTTACATCACCACGGTTTGGGTCCCTGAAAGCAGTTATGGTTAAAGGTGACCAGTGAGGAGAGTGAGAGCCTGGGGCTGTGGACAGGAGGGAGCCACTGCTACTCTGTGAGCTGCCCCGGCACTGGGTGGAGTGGTTGCCAAAATGCAGAAAGAGCTGTGGCTACAGTGGAGGAAGGACAAGCTCACCGACAGGAGCTGTAGCCTTCTATGGAGGAACACACTGACTGCTAAGTCTTTTTTGTTTTTGTTTTTTTGTTTGTTTGTTTGTTTGTTTAATGTTTTTATTGATTTTTTAGAGAGAGAGGAAAGAAGAGGGAGAGAGAGAGAAAAACATCAATGAGAGAGAGACATTAATTGGCTGCTTCCTGAAGCCCCTAATGGAGGTCAAGCCTGCAACTTGGGAATTGAACTGATGACTTTTTGATGCATGGGACAAAGCTCAACCAACTGAGCAACACAAGCCGGGCCCGACTGCTAACTCTTGATCCATCCAGGGCAAAGCTGAAGGTATAGACCCCTCAATCCTTATCTCCCCAATTTCCTGCTGGCATCTCTGCCAGTGCCAATGCTGCCTCCTAACTCCAACCCAGAGTGCAAGTTGGCCTGGATGCAGTTCTTACAGCCCAGCCTCTTGGCAGAGCAGGCAGGGAAAGGTGGAAAATAATTCTGGAGGAGACTACAAGCCAGGCCAGCCCACACTGGGGGAGGCCAAAGCTCATCTTCTTCACAGCATCTTAAGAGAGTCCATTTTACTGACCTCTCGATACCCTGATTATAATGGCACCACGGGGTGGATTTAGGGAGCCCTCTGTAGAGCTTAAGGGAAGGCAGTGCCCCACATTTCCATAGGCTCGGCTTTGCACACTACACAACTGTCTTTAGCTCTCGCTAACTCCTCCTCCTGCGTCCTACACACTCATGCCCATGAGCTGTTAGAGCTACCACTGTTTGCTCAGGTGTTGGTGACATGTATAGATACAACATCACTGATTAGGTGGTAGAAATACCAGATAACATGGAGGCTTCTGGATGCTGCCAGTCTACTTGTCTTCTTCATCTGAAAACAGCAGTCACCCCTCAAAGTCCCTAAATCTCATTTTGTCAAGCTACAGGGAATAAAGAGTTACCTACCTTTAACTCTAAAGCAGGCTGTAAGTCAACCTCCAAGTAATATACTCAGACATGTTCTCCCAAAGTTAGTATAATATGACGGATGTGGGAAGGTTTTATATTAGAAAAATGTCTTGCTAGGAGAACCAAGGAAGTGAAGGAGGGATTGTCAAGGCTTTGAGAAAATGTTAGCTGGGTGAGTGAGTGCTTCCAGTCCTGCATCGCTGAATCATGTCTGATGGGCAAGAGATAACAGAGTATTAGTTAGGGTATAACATGCTATGCTGCAGTAACAAAAATCCCCAAATCTCATGTCATAATTATAATTTCTTTCATTCACACAACACTTTCCTTTAAGATTCTTGTCATAATTTAGGGATGCAGGCTCCTGCAGTCTATCCAGACTTGCAGTAAAAGAGGAAGAGGGAGAAAGGAGGCCCATACAAGAGGTTCTATGGCCTGGTCTGCAGGACCTGTATCTTGCTTCCTCCTGCGTTCCACTGATGAGATCCAATCACCTGGGCACGACTTAATTGCAAGAGAATTTGGGAAATATATTGTCTTCCATGCTCCAAGAAAGAAATGGGGTTCCTTAGCATCAAGCCCATCTCTAGCTCAGACTGTCTTTCTTGGGGTCCAGAATAGAGCAGTCACTGGATAGCAAACACTAATATCTAATTCAGGAATTTGTCTTTGTTTATTAAAAAAATCAAAATTTAAAAATCTCTCAAATTTGTGTGCTCTTCAGCAACACTAAGAATTGCTCTGAAGTTATAACATTTCCCTAAAAATTGATACAGCTCATCAAGCACAGAGTACAACTTATGCATTAAAATGAGCAAAGCAATATTTTCTAAGGGATGACCAGTATTCCTGTCCCGGCTGGGATTGTGGTATTTTTGTGAGGAATGTCTGTCAACCTGGTAGGGCAGAGAGGTAACAGAGATGCCAGGGCAGGGTCTGGGGAGAACTTTCTCCACAAATTCCCGAGCCTTTTAAAGGGGTTTGAACATTATTGTGAGGGCAATGGGAGCTCTGAAGGGTCAACCAGAAGAGTGACCGGACACGTCCTCTCTGGAATGTGGTCACCCACAGAAATGCACAAATGATGATCTTGATAAAACACCTTCAGGTTTTAGGCACCTACTGTGGCCAGGCTCTGGGGATGACACTGGGGACAAAACATGTATATGTTTTCTAAGAAACCTAACAAACAGGTGGGTATAATCCATTATGATGAAAACGCAACAGATTGCCTTTTATTTGGGCTGCTTCTTCAGAAAGCCAATAACATAAGGCAAAGGAGAAAATAGTCCTGAGGTGTAGAAAGAATCTTATGGAGAGAAAGGCTAGGAAAATGTACTTTTAAACATTGGCACAAGACTTTGCGAGGTTGGTCCTGATCTAGACTTTTGCAGTCCAGTGACACTGCATGTGCTGATGTGTGTGTGATGGGGTGTATGTGTGTCAGTTTGTATGACTATATGTGTATGATTCCATGTAGGTGACTGTGTTTGTGTGGCTGTGATTGTGTGAGTGACTGGGTCCATGAGTGTATGTGACACTGTGTGACTATGTCTGTGTGTGGCTGAATGTGTGTGTAAAGGGGTATTTGAGACACTGTGCTTGTGTGGCTGTGACTGTGTGTGTGAATGGCTGTTTGATTGTGTGTGAGTGACTGGGTCTGTGTGTGTATAGGACAGTGTGTGTGTGTGTGACTCTGTGTGTGTGTGACTGGGACTGGGAGTGGCCGTGTGTGTGAGCAGCTGTGTCTCTGTGTGTGTTCATGCACTCACTCCTTCCCAGCAAATACTGCGGCCTTTGCAGGCATGTCCACACACGTAGATGGCAAGAGCATCACCAGCGCCTGTCACCTTTCACATCAAGAGCAGTTGAGCACATCCATGCCAAAAGAACGCACATCTCTCGGTCAGCTCCGGTAAAGGGCAGATGCCAAAAAGCTGTATTTATGAAATTGGGACACTGTCTGCATCTTCCATGTGATGCTAGCAAAGGCTCATTGACTCATAAACGCAGGGGCTCGGCTGGCAGGAAGGGGGGGGGGTTTCCCAGCGAGGGGCCTCCAAGGGGCAGGGAGTGCATTCAGCTGCTGTTAGCTCCCTCCTGGAATGTGGGCGGGGCTGCAGGTGTCCGTGAATGGTTTCCACATGCCCTGTGGGGGAGCTGATGGAGAGCGCATGCAGGTCTGGGAGCTCACCGTCCTCCCCACGCTCCTTCTCTGTGGAGTGTGAAATGCCCGGGACTCTGATAGTGTTTGAGACATTAATTTTTTATCTGCTCTGTCTTCACGGTCTCTGGTTTTCCTCCTTCTCTTTGTCTCGTTCGCATAGGCTGCTTCCTCCATGCTTCCTCAGCACAGATTCCGTGTGTGGAGGGGAGAGCAGGAGTCACTGCGAAATGCCTGCTTTTCTCCGCCAGCACTCACAGGGGCCAGGGCTCTGCGGAAAAGTGAAGGGCTGGAGAGTGCTGAGCGACAGAGGCAGAGTGGCCTGGAGAGGCAGAGGGGAGTGGGCTCAGCGTGTCCTCCGGGGCCTGCCCTGCTGTAGTGCACTTTGCCACCCTTAGCCCCTCTGCCTAAAGGGTCATGTGTCTATTTTATGGCACTGACCACTGTCACAAAGACTTGGCCTGCAGGAAGATAAGGTGGGGCACAGGCATCCTTCCTCCCTTCCTTTCCTCTTTCTCTCTCCCTTTCTTCCCCTTTCCTCCCTTCTTTTTTCCCTCCCTCCCTCCTCCCTTTCTTCCCTCCTCCCTCCCTTCCTTCCTTCCTTCCTTCCTTCCTTCCTTCCTTCCTTCCTTCCTTCCTTCCTCCCTTTTTCCCTCCCTCCTCTCTTTCTCTCTCCCTTTCTTCCTTTCTTCCTTCCTCCCTCCTTCCTTCCCTCCCTCCCTTCCCTCCTTCCTTCCTTCCTTCCTTCCTTCCTTCCTTCCTTCCTTCCTCCCTTCCTTCCTTCCTTCTTTTCTTCCTCTGCCCCTCCCACACCCCTTCCTCATGCTTTTCTTCTTCCCTCCCTTCCATTCTTTGGATGCCAGCGATAGCTCATGCTCCATGTTTAGGGCTGGCAATACTATGACAAGCAAGGCAGACACAATCTGTGAAGTGCCACCTGCAAATGTTGATGAGGTTTTTACAGAGGAAGGAACTTGGGTGGCCCTTGAAAGAAAAGCAAAGGTGGCAGAAAATTCCAGAAAAAGGAATATGTACCATCATGGAAGTATTGCATGGAGCTAACCAGTTATGAAATGCTTAGAGACTTGTGGTAGCTTAGGGATCCTCCACCAACCTCAGGAACCTTCCTCTACCCCGCCAGGCTGTTTTAGACAGTCCTCCCAGAGTTCCATCGAGCCTGTGTGCACACGTCAATGTCTGATACCATTGCACGCTGCCCTCGGCGTCTCCACCAGACTGCCCCCTCCAGGAGACTGCGAGCATTTCCCAACACACCGTCAAAGCAGCTATGAGATGTTTATGGAATCAGTAAGGGAGTAGGCAGTGTAGCTGACTGCCACATTTGACCCCCACTTTTTAAAAAATATGAAACATATCTTTATTGATTTCAGAGAGGAAGGGAGAGGGAGAGAGAGATAGAAACATCAATGATGAGAGGGAATCATTGATCAGCTGCCTCCTGCACATTCCCTACTGGGAATCGAGTGGGCAACTTGGGCATGTGCCCTTGACTGGAATCGAACCCAGGAGCCTTCAGTCCACAGGCCAACACTCTACCCACTGAGCCAAACCAGCTAGAGTTTGACCCCTACTTTTAAAACTCTAAAAAAATCTTCGCACTGGGAAGACCACAATCTGGTGCGATTTGGTAAAGCTTGGGTCCCCGATACCTCCAACCAGAAATCACGAGGGAAGCTGAGGCAGAGCAAGGATTTCCTGGCAAACTCTCCCCCTGTCTTTCGGTTCCTGCACTGACAACTCCAGCCTTGAATTTAGAATGAGGTGACTAGAACTAATTGTGTCACCTGCTGCCTGCTCTCAATCACAGTTCTGTTAAATTTATGGATCTCTTTGGTCATCAGGGGCCATTATCATAACCAAATGCTGTGGCCTTAATGATGGCACCTGCGCTCATTCGTCTCACACAAGTGGACAGCCAGACACTAAGCAACTGTTGAAAGGCCATTCCCAAGCTGTGCAAGTTAACGCTGCTCTCGGATTAGTCCTGATTATGTCCCTGGACTGACATTATGCCTTTCCTATTGAAGGGAAAAGTGACAACACAGCCTGGTACAGAATTGGCATAATTTTTTTAAACCTTCTCAGTTTGTTCCATCATCTTTCTCACTTTCCTCTAAGTCTAGGACCATTTCTTTCTTTAAAAAAAAACACACAAAAAACCTGGCTATTATTGGTTACTAATCTTGATTGTTTTCTAACTTATTTTATTGTCATTTTTAAAAATGAATTATTTGTGGGGGATTTTGCTCCTTAAAAAATCTACAGCAGTAAAACAGATTTTTCTAAACACTTTCATTTTTATATTGACATATAAAAAGGCATGGACACTGATGGCATAAAATTTGATGAATTTGGGGGTATGTACCCACAAAACCATCACTGCCATCAAGGTCATACACACACCCATCACCTCCCAAAGTTTCCTCCTGCCACAAAAAAAATGAGATTTATGGATTACCTAATAGCACACCTCGATGTTATATTTATCTAAAATAGCAGTTTTGTATTCACAGAGGAAATAAATCACTTAATTAAGAAGTAGCGTTGCCCTGGCCAGGTAGCTCAGTTGGTTAGAGCATCATCTCCATATGCCGAGGTTACAGGTTTCATACCCAGTCAGGGCCTACAAAAATCAATCCATGAATGCATGAACAAGTGGAACAACAGATGGATGTCTCTTTCTTTCTCTTTCTAAAATCAATAAAAAAATTTAAAAAGAAATAGGGTCTCCGAGAGTTGTTTGTTCTCTGTAAACGTTAACAGATGCTTGGAATTTACATTTTGAAAGTGTTCCTGCTTAAGAAGCTTTGCCATCTACAAATCAGTTCTTGTTGTTTTCGGTTAAAATGTCGCAGTCTGGGCCTCTGCCCACGAGATGCGCTTTCCAATCCCATGGGACACGCTCCAGGTAGCCTTGCCTGCTTGGCTGTACGGGATGGAGGCCAACCTCAGCGTAACTCAGGTAGAGGAACCCTGATTTTACACGGGGGACTCTCCGCACCATCGCACCTGGTGAGAGCAGGGCTGGAACCCGCTCATCTATGCAGCCTCCCTCTCGTGGCACCTGCTTCTCACTGCACATCTGCTCAATGCTTTTGTCTCTTCCAGTTGGTATCTTCTTCCCCCGCTCTCCTTCCTTATCTGTTACACACATACCTCTTACGTTAACAGGTCTTCAACTCAACATCACGAGTGTGACTTCCCACCTACCCTTGCTTCTAACTCACGTTCACGATGGCCTACCTCTAAGTTCCCATGGGCAGGACCTGAGCAGCCCAGCTCATCTTCCGGAACCAGGCTTCACAATGGGGGTCCCGGCTAGCCCACACAGGTGCCTCTCCAGTCAGCTGTTTCAGTGGTAAGGATCAGAAAATAGACACAGGACTCTTTAGACTGAGGGGCTGAGGATGGCAATGTGAATTACAACAGGGTAGGGCCTAAGTCTCAATTTTTCTTTAGCATTTGTTTAAGCATGATGTTTAAGAACAATGATTGCTTGAGCCATGTATGTTTTACTGCCTGGGAAACAAGGACAGGTGGAGCTAGCACTCCCCATGGCCTTCAGAGATATACAATCCTAATACGAAATTATCTCAAGAGACTCAAAAAGACCCAACCAACCAACGAACAAAAAACACCTTAGAACTGAAACTCCAGTACTGACTTCCTGCCAGTCCCAAATACTTGCTGAGTGACAAGCCCCGTTACACATTAGCTTAAGCCAGAAGCAGGTTTGATGCCCACGTAAACCAGGTACGGGAAGAAGGGGGTTGCAGCTGACCTCCAGCTGACCTGGGCCTGGGTTCATGTGCTCTCTATCTCCATCTCTGGCCTCTGCATCTGGGCATGTGGGCATCACTGCTCTCCAACCAGCTGATCTTGTGTGGGACATTTGCTCAGGGCTCTACCACATCCTTGAAGATTCCCAATCAGAGATGAAAAGAGATTTCTTAAATCCTAGGAAAAGATTCTGATGGATTCAGCTTAGTCACATACTGTATCAGTCAGTGTTTAAGAGAAACAGAAGGAGTAGGAAACATAGAGGGTCTCCCCCCTCCAAAAAAATATCTATTATATCTATATACATACACACATTTTAACAGCTGATGGCTCAAGTTTGAAAATGAAATGTATTTTAATAAACACTGCCTTTATAATTATTCTAAGTGTGTGCATACATTTTGGGGGATACCCTCTATATGTGTATATATTAAGAGTGTCATTTTAGGAAATTGGCTTACCCAATTGTGGGGACTGGCAAGTCTGGAATTGTGTAGGGTAGACTGGCAGGCGGGAAACAGAGCAAGAGTTAAGACTGAAATCTTGGGGTGGGATTTCTTCTTTGGAAAAACACCAGATTTTGCTTTAAATGCTTTCAACTGATTGACTGAGGTCTACCCACATTACTAAGGGTAACCTTTATTTTATTTTTAAAATATATTTTTATTGATTTCAGAGAAGAAGGGAGAGGGAGAGAGAGATAGAAAAATCAATGATGAGAGAGAGTGATTGATCAGCTGCCCCCTGCATGCCTCCTACTGGGGATCGAGCTCAAAACCCTTGACCAGAATCGAACCCGGTACCTTTTAGTCCACAAGCCAATGCTCTATCCACTGAGCCAAACCAGCTAGGGCTAACTCAACTGATTTTAAATATTAATCACATCTACAAAATACCATCACAGTAATATATAGATTGGTGTTTCATTAATCTAACCAACCAAGTTGATACATAAAACTAATCATTATAATGCTCACTTATTGGTCCAATTAATGGGGCCATAGGGGATTAGGATTAGAATAGCTTGGGCCATTTGCCCACCCAATGGTCATAGGTAGGGATTCAAGAATAGAAATGAGATTATCTTAGATATGAATACCTTTAAACCCATAAACCACCTCACTATTCTATCCAGGGGTCCAAGAGATGGCTTCGACACTGGGCCAGAAGCTGACCCAGAACCCGTCTTATCAGTCCCTATACTCAGCTTCAACAGTGCCAGATGGATGGGAAATGAGGACACAGAATGCCTGCTTTACTCAGTTTATAATGGCAATGCAACCTCAGTAAGTGCACCTTTTTCTTTTTATATTGCCTTTTGGGTAATACTTTACTTCTCATGGTCCCCAAGGGTTAATAAAATGTACAGGAGAAAAAATTAAATACATGCATGCTATAAAGTATTTATTATTAATAGATAACACAATAATCAATACAATCAACACTGCTGTAATTTCCAGTATATACATTTTTTTATTAAGGTATTACATATGTGTCATTATCTCCCCATGCCCCCCCACCCCCACTCATACCCTCAGCCCCCTGGTGTCTGTGTCCATTGGTTAGGCTTACATGCATGCATACAAGTCCTTTGGTTGATCTCTCCTCCTAACTCCCACCCTTCCCTACCTTCCTGCTGAGGCTTGACAGTCTGATCAATGCTTCTATGACTCTGAATCTGTTTTTGTTCATCAACTTATGTTGTTTATTATATTCCAAAAATGAGTGAGATCATGTGATATTTATCTTTCTCTGATTTTTTTCACTTAACATAATGCTCTCTAAGTCCTTCAATGCTCTTGCAAATTGTAGGAGTTCCTTCCTTTTTATAGCAACATAGTATTCCATTCTAATCCACTCATCTGCTGATGGGCACTTGGGCTGTTTACAAATCTTAGCTATTGTAAATTGTGCTGCTATGAACACAGAGCGCATATATCCTTTCTGATTGGTGTTTCTAGTTTCTTGGGATATATTCCTAGAAGTTATATTATTGGCTCAAATGGGAGTTCCATTTTTAGATTTTTGAGGAGACTCCATAACGTTTTCCACAGTGGCTGCACCAGTCTGCATTGCCACCAGCAGTGCATGAGTATTCCTTTTTCTCTGCATCCTCACTAGCACTTGCCGTTTGTTGATGATAGCCATTCTGACAGGTGTGAGATAGTACCTCATTGTCCTTTTGATTTGCATCTCTCTGACGATTAGCGACTTTGAGCATGTTTTCATATCTCTTGGTCTTCTGTATGTCCTCTTTCAATAAGTATCTAGGCCTGTTGCCCATTTTTTGATTGGATTGTTTATCTTCCTTTTGTTAAGTTGTATGAGTTCCCTATAAATGTTGGAAATTAAACCCTTATCAGAGATAACATTGGCAAATATGTTCTCCTCTGCAGTGGGCTTTCTTGTTGTTTTTGTTGATCATTTCTTTTGCTGTGCAGAAGCTTTTTATTTTGATGTAGTTCCATTTGTTTATTTTCTCTTTAGTTTCCCTTGCCCTAGGAACTGTAATGGTAAGAAATTGCTTCGGCATATGTCTGAGATTTTGCTGCCTGTGTATTCCTCTAAGATTTTTATGGTTTCCCATCTTACATTTAAGTCCTTTATCCATTTTAAATTTATCCTGTGTATGGTGTAAGTTGGTGGTCTAGTTTCTAGTTCATTTTTTTTGCATGTATCTGTCCAATTTTCCCAGCATCATTTATTGAAGAGACTGTCATGACTCCATTGTATGCTCTTGCCTCCTTTATTAAATATTAATTGAGCATAGTGGTTTGGGTTGATTTCTAGGTTCTCTATTCTATTTTATTGGTCTAAATGTCTGTTCTTGTGCCAGTATTGGGCAGTTTTGAGAATAGTGGCTTTGTAATACAGATTGATATCTGGTATTGAGATCTCTCCTACTTTGTTCTTCTTTCTCAGAATTGCTGCACCTATTTGGGGTCTTTTTTTTTAATATTCCAGATGAATTTTTGGAGAGTTCGTTCAAATCTGTGAAATGGGCCATTGGTATTTTAATGGGGAGTGCATTGAATCTATAGATTGCTTTGGCAGTGCATACATTATTAATTCATTCAAAGGCTATGTTTTGAGTGTCGCTGTAACAATGTTCATGACTTAGGAGATTCCACATACTATCACTTTCAACACAAAAGCTTCTTGGTCTCCCTAGTTGCCCCAATGCCTTCTTTATATTTTTCTACCCTGCCCCCCCTTCCTTCTCTTACTTGTTTATCTACTTACCTGTCTCATTCTGCTTGAAACGGAAACAAATAGAGTTTAAGGGACTTGCCTCAAGTCAGCGTCTCCTAATTTCTAGTCCAAAGCTAGTTAAAGGGTGGTTCACAAACCCGCAGTATCAGCATCACCACAGAGGCTGTGAGGAACCAAACTATTAGACTTACTAATCAGTTTCGTCAGAACACCAGACTCACTGAATTAGGTTTGCTGGGGGTAGGATCCAGGAATCTGTTCTAACAAGTACCCTAGGAAACACATACACCACCAAAGTTCAAGAAGCACTGCTTCAGGCCACCCATCTTGCCCTGCTCAATGCATGCTGGGGATTTGGCTTGACCATCTCACTGTCCTGTATCCTCCCAGAAGAACCTCACACTAAGACCTTGAACCTTTCTGTTCTGTATTGTGAGGTAACCCACCACACCAGTCAATCAGCAGTGCATTGACCTAAGGCAGTGTTTCTCAACCAGGGGTGATTTTGTTCTGCAGGGGACATTGGGAAATGTCCACAGACATTTTTTGGTTGCTATGACTTCAGTGTAGATGATACTACCGGCATCTATTCAGCCAAGGCTAGGGATGTTGCCTAGCATCTTACAAAGCACAAGAGAGCTCCTCACAAAAATTATCCAGCCAAGAATAAATGTTAATAGTGCTGAAGTTGGAAAACCCTGCTTCAGAGAATCCTAACAATTGATGACCAAGATGCCTCAAGGTGACATTTTGACCTACTCCTACCCTTCTCCACTGCCCACATTATTAATAGCCGCTTAGAAATAGCAAAGTTTGCTTGCTAAGCAGAGAAGTATTTGGATTTTGAACTTGAATCAGCAAAAGAAACTGCCATTTGATAGTGGAATCACAATATATCATTCCACAGTCATCCATCATCTTCCTTGTTTAAAAAAATGGAATAAATCCACATCACCCCCATTAATATATCACATATGTACATTGTACATTTAATAAAATGTATACCCTTTAAAAGCCATAATGTCCCCACTAAGACTTGTATGTAATACCATATAATTTTTCTGGAAACTGAAATCTGGCTTGGAGAATGACTTCAATTTGTTTTCCAGACACATGTGACATAAATCATTATGTCCCCAGCTGTGATCACCACACCAGTGCTGGCCCACAATGGATGTTTCTCAGCTTGCAAACCTTTTACCACAGAAAGTTCTTATTTTTTAAAAGCTATAAACTCAAACCATGACCTTTGACAGGCAATGAAACTTACAATATTACTTTGGAAGTTCCAATTTGTATTATATCTTAGCAATAAAATAAATAATTGAATAGAGAAAATGTAAGTGGAATTGTGCTTGTCTTGGCCTAATGTCCCCTATAGCACTATCTGACGTGAATGTTTACGATGAGTAGTTTATTTGAGAACGTGACTACAGAGAGGAAAAGCTAGGGATGAGGGAAGGAAATGGGGAAGGAGGGAAATCCAACAAAAGCCTGCACCAGAAGTTGGCCACCCAGTGGATGACTGGACACTTCATACAATGAGCCTTTGGAGAGCCTTATGAATGTGTCTGAAAGGCATCAGTAATTCTGAGTGAGAAGGGGGAAGCATGGGTCTGCTAGTTGCCAGTCCCATAGGTCAGGGTTGTTATATTTCATCTGTGAGTACTAATTGTTTCGGGGATGCCCACAGATAGGAAGTGAGAGGGACCTACTAGTAAAAACAATAAAATAGGAGGTTGCACCTGCAAGAAACTGTGGAAGCCAATGCAAAATTTGTTCCTGAAGAGACAGCTACAATGAGAGGTAAGGTCAAGAGTAACTGAAGAAGTGAGTGAACAAATAAATAGGTATGCACACATTAAGTACTTATATAATACTAGAGGCCTGGTATACAAAATTTGTGCACTCGGGGCGGGGGGGAAGCTGTCCCTCAGCCTAGCCTGCACTCTCTCCAATCTGGGACCCCTTGAGGGGTGTCCAACTTGCCCCTAATTGCTTATGACTGCCATCCTGATCACCCCCTAACCACTCCCCTGCCAGCCTGATCGACACCTAACTACTCCCCTGCCAGTCCAATAGCCCCCAACTGCCTTCCTCTGATGGTCCAGTCACCCCCAACTGCCCTCCCCTGCTGGCCTGGTTGCCCTAACTGCCCTCCCCTACCAGCCCAGTTTCCCCCAACTGCCCTCCCCAGATGGCCATCTTGTGGTGGCCATCTTGTGACCACATGGGGGTGGCCATCTTGTGCCCACATGGGATGGCCATCTTGTTGAGGGCATGATAGTCAATTTGCATATTACCTCTTTATTATATAGGACTAGAGGCCTGGTGCACAAAATTTGTGCACAGGGAGGAAGGAGTCCTTCACCCCAGCCTGCACCCTCTCTAATCCATGACCCCTGAGGGGATGTCTGACTGCTGGTTTGGTTAGGCATGATCTCTCTTACAATCCAGGACCACAGGCTCCTAACCACTTGCCTACCTGCCTGCCTGATTGCCCCTAACTACCTCTGCCTGCTGGCTTGATGTCCCTAACTACTCCTCTGCTGGCCTGATCACCCCTAACTGACCCCACCCCACCAGCTTGATCTCTCCCTAACTGCCCTCCTCTGCCGGCCTGATTGCCCCTAACTGCCTCCCTTACTGGCCTGATTGCCCCTAACTGCCCTCCTCTGCCGGCCTGATTGCCCACTAACTGCTCTCTCCTGCCAGCCTGATCACCCCAACCACCTTTGCTTTGTCCCCTGCCACCATGGTTTGTCCAGAAGGATGTCTGGAAGGTGGCTGGTCTAATTAGCATATTATCCTTTTATTAATATAGATTTGGTAATGATAATAGATATTTTCAATATGTTTCTTATCTACAGTTCTGTGTTGCCTAAATTGTACAGTTTCTCTTATTTTAGCTTCATTGGAAGGGAATTAGCAAATGACATTTAAATATGTGGCTACACTTATACAGGACAAAGTGTGCCTTCCCAGTGGGTGGTAGCTTCTTGTATTCTTTGGATGCAATATTCAGTATTGACTCTTCCTAGTATTTAGACTTTGGATCTGATTACTGTCAATACAACAAACTAGTTGTGTGACCTTGGGCAGGATATTTAACCCTTCTGTGCTCCAATCTCCTCACCAGTAAAGTGGAGACAATAAAGCACCCACCACATAAGGTTATTATGGGAACAAATGAGTCAAACATGAAAAACACTAGGTGCCTGCACACAGTAGGAGCTCCTAGTATTTGAACTACTCATAGCTAATAAATGTTAGCTATTATTATTATTTTTGTACACACCTAACCAAACTGAATGTAAGAAGATGGAAAGAGAGAGAGGATGGAATTAGTTGACCTAACTTTTCTTGAGACATTTCTTACCACTAAGTAATCTCCCATGAATTTGTAATCTGAGCAAACACTTTTTAATTGCATGCCTTTTGTTTGGCTTTTAAGCACTTTGTTTACTCTTAGTTTTATTCAGCAATAAACTTTTAATGTACTTTAGAGAGCACTTAGTATGTCGTTTGAAAATTGCTGAGTCAGGTTAGGGAGTTACTAAACAACACAGTCATTAAAGTAAAATCTACGAAATGCTAAAAGCAAAACATGATCCCATGGCCCTGGACAAGTGGAGTTTGAGGACACGTTTGCAGCCATGTGGCCAGAGGACGGGAAAATCACCAGCTAAGACAAATCAGAAATGGTTTCTGTGCACCTACCTTGCGCTAAGTGCTTTGCTCACACTAAACGTACCACGCTACGTAGGAGAGTCTCCAAATCGAGGAACTCATGGCCTAGAAACCAGGCTACTTAGTCTTCACATCAAAACTATAAACTGAGTACATGGACCAAGACTCACATTCTGTCTGCGCAAAGAGATATCAGATGATTGAGCACCTATTGTGTACCAGTTTGCAAGAAATGTATTCTCATTTCCACTCTACATTTCCAATATAAGATCCCTAGTGTTCCAGAAGTTAAGCTAGCAATCCTTAAAAGAGCATAAAATAATAAGCCAAAGCAGAATTGTGTCCACTGTCTGTCTAACACTCAGGTCATCATGTTGCTTATCACAGCTGGCCTTTCAGCTCTAGCCGGCCGATGACAATGTAAGGTCACTAGCTTGGTGTCAGGCATTTCTGAGCCCTGGCATTGACAGAAAAATGTTGGTGATCGTTCAGGTCCATGAGTTGGACAGGGCAGATGAAACAGCCGATACCAATTAGAAACATAAATTGGGAGGTCTGGCCAACTTAAAAATAAACAAATCATATACATGTTTAGCCACAAGTTGGAGTGGAACCATCTACTCAATCAAGTAATTGCCTCTCAGTGTCTATTGCAAGTTAATAAATAATAACTTCTAGAACACTAGGGATCTTATTTTGAATCTGCTGTGTATTCCAAATCCATGGGCAAGGGCCACCATTAAAAAAAAAGTCTTGGCTCTCTCAGCTGACACTATTAAAGAGTTTACTCCTTTGAGCAGCCTTATTCTACTCTCATACCCCCTCCCCCAAAAAGTGGGTTATTAATCTGGACATATATGAAATACCTGCAGAAGAGAGCATTCTTTCCATAACTTTGAGTAATTAATTCCTATGACATGTATGTATATGTGAATATATATATATATATATATATATATATATATATATATATATCATATACAAATCCTATATAATAAAAGCCTAATATGTTAAGTGTCCAGTCATCTGGTTGTCCATTCAACCAACCAAAGCATAATATGCTAATGATATGCTAAGGCCGCTCAACCTCTTGCTATGATGTGCACTGACTACCAGGGGGCAGACTCTCCAACCGATAGGTTAGCTTGCTGCTGGGGTCCAGTGGCCTGGGAATGAGCTAGATGGACTGGACACACCCTAGAGCCCTCCTGCAGTCTCTCCCCAGATGGCCAACCACCCGCATCCATCCCCAGCCCCGATCGTGCACCAATGGGGTCCCTCAGCCTGGCCTGTGCCCTTTCACAATTTGGGCCGAAGGACACCCTCTTCTCCAGTGCACGAATTTTGTGCACCAGGCCTCTAGTATGAATATATTTACTCTGACACTGTAGTTTTATATAAGTCCTGCCTTAAGAGACAGTATCTTTTTCTCCCCATTTATTTATTTTTAATATATTTTTATTGATTTCAGAGAGGAAGGGAAAGGGAGACATGGAAACATCAATGATGAGAAAGAATCATTGATCAGCTGCCTCCTGCACGCCCACCACAGGGGATGGAGCCCACAACCCAGGGATGTGCCCTTGACTGGAATTGAACCCAGAACCCTTCAGTCTGCAGGTCGACGCTCTATCCACTGAGCCAAACCAGCGAGGGCTCCACATTTATTCATTTATTTAGCAAATATGTACAGAATACCTAGTCTGCTGACATAATGAGTGTGACCACCCTGTGAGGTTTCCTAGGGGCTGGCCTTACTGGGAGCAAGGCACCTGTGAGTTTCCATACCTTCTTTCTACATTCATCACACCTATTTAAATTATAGCAAATATCAGTTATTCCACATAACCCACAGTGCAAGTGCTGTAACTTTTTTTTTCAATTTAAGAATTGGATTGTTCCCCATCTCTATCTTCCCTGAATTGTCAAAGGAAAAACAAAAATGGGACAAAAGAAGCCTCAGGAAGTCTCAGGCATCTGTGGAAGAGGTTGGGGAGAGAAGGGGAAGGGCTTGACAGTCTAACTTCCACAACCATCAAGTAAAGGTCCCCCATTCGCTGTTGCTGTTGCCCCCAGATAATGCCATTGTCCCTCTTTGAGTTTCCACTGTCTTCAAGCTGCTCCAGAAATAGGGCATCTTGGCTCCCCAAGCTGGTGAGCCCCACCCGGAGGTGAAATTCATGCGGGAGATTCTCACTCTTCTCATCTAGGTTCCCAAGCCTGGGACACTGAGCGCAGGGTCCTTGAGGAACCCACCCAACCACTGACCATTCCTTCTAAAGTCTGTGCCCCGGGTGTGCTGTGCTCAAGTGCCTCTGGATGTTCTTGGAACAACACCTGCCCCCTCCATTTCTCGTCTTAAAGCTGGGAGCTATTTTTTTTTCTTTTAAATTCTTAAAAACACAAATCTCCCTGCCTACCAACCTTAGAAAATAAATCTGAATTCTTTCAAGGGACTTAGGGTCCTCAAGATCCAGGAACATTTCTATATTTAATCATGACCTATTCTTTTAATACCTTAGGGAAATGAACCTGAGGAGAGTGTTAATGTAACGTACATGCCTGGAAATATTGTTTTATTGGTGGCCCAGCAGGTAATAGCTGGCATGTCATATTGGCATATTCGAAGAAGACAATGAAAAGACTGTTTACTAAGGCATAGCCAGTATGTTGGAAAAAAAATCTCACTGTGCATCCTTTTTCCATTGCTGCATAACAAGTTGCCCTAAAACTTAGAAGCTTAAAACAACACACATTTGTTTCCTCCCAGTTTCTCTGGGTCAGGAATTCAGGCACAGCTTAGAGAGTTGCAAGTCCCCTTGGAAGACTTGACTGAGGATGAAAGAGGCATTTCCAAGCTCACTCATATAGTTGTAGCCAGGCCTGACCCCAGGCCATGAGGGCCTCTGCATAGACCTACATGCAGCTCTAAGAAATCATAGCCAGGGGACAATGGGGGGATAAAAACACATTTGTAACACCGTAATCAATTAAAAAAAATTTTTAAAGAGAAATCCCAAGTACCCCTTTACCCAGCTTTCCTCAATGTAACACATAGCAAAACTATAGTACAATGTCATACCCCAAATACTGTCATTGATCCAGTTAAGATGCAGAACAGTTTTGTTGCCACAAGGATTCCTTACGTTGCCTTGTGTAGCCATACCCACTTTCCTCACACTCCTACCCACTCCTTAACCTCTGGGAACCACTACTCTGTTGTGTTTTCCCATGATTTTGTCATTTTGAGAACTTTATATTAATGAGTATGTAACTTCTTAGGATTAGCATTTTTTTAAACTCAGCATAATTCTCTAGAGATTAATCCAAGTTGTTGTGCTTATGAATAATTTGTTGCTTTTTATCGCTGAGAAGTATTCCTTGGTATGGAAGTACCATAGTTTGTTAAACATTCACTCATTGAAGAATATCCGGGTTGTTTTCAGTATTTGCCTTTCAAGACTAAAGCTGTTAAGATGATTTGGGGACAGGTTTTTGAGTGAACATATGATTTCGTTTCTCTGGGATAAATGCCTTTGGTATAATCACTGGGTCATATGGCTGTTATATGTTTAATTTTTAAAGAAACTGACAAACTATTTTCCAGAGTATCTGTATTATTAAACATTCTCATCAGCCATGTATGAGTGATCTGATTCCTGCACATCCTTGCCAGCATTTGATGCTGTCGTTATTTTTTATTTCTCCTATCCTGACAGACATTTAGTCATATCTCATTGGGATTTTACTTTTAATTTTCCTAACAGCTAACGATGTTGAACATCTTTTTATGTGTTTATTTGCCATCTGTGTATCCTCTTCCGTGAATGTCCTTTCCTGTCTTTTGCCCATTTTCTAGGGGACTGTTTTTGTGGGGGGGGGGTTGTGTGTGTTTTTAGGGGGTGTTTTTTGAGAATTCTAGATACTAGTCTTTTCTCATCTATATAGCTTGCAAATGCTTACTTCCATTATGAGACTTACCTTTTTATTCTCTTAACAAGGCCTTTCACAGAGCAAAAGTTGCTGATGATGAAGTCCATTCCATCACTTTTCCCCGCATGGACCATGCTTTTGGTAAAAAGTCTGAGAATTCTTTGTCTAGCACTGGATCGTGGCAATTTTATCCTGCTTTTTAATAAAAGTTTTATGGTTTTACATTTAAACCAGCGGTTCATTTTGAGTTCATTTTTGTATTAGGTGTGAGGTGTGGACAGAAGTTTGGTGTGCCACCTGTGGGTACCCAGTTGCTCCAGCATATTTGTATAAGAAGTTATCCTGCCTCCATGGAATTGCTTGTGCAACTCTGTCAAGAACCTGCTGGAGCCCTAACTGGTTTGGCTCAGTGGATAGAGCGCCCGCCTGCCAAGTCAAGGGTCTCAGGTTCGATTCCGGTCAAGGGCATGTACCTTGGTTGCAGGTACATCCCCATTAGTGGGTGTGCAGGAGGCAGCTGATTGATATTTCTCTCTCATTGATGTTTCTGACTCTCTAGCCCTCTCCCTTCCTCTCTGTAAAAAATCAATAAAATATATATTTTTCTAAAAAAGAACCTGCTGGAAATATTTTTTGAGCTTATTTCTGAGTTCTGTATTCTGTTCGGTTGATCTCCATGTCTATCCTCCTGTCAATACTACACAGTCTATATTATTCTGATTCCTCCTACATTATTCTTTTTCAATATTGCCTTTGCTCTCTATTCCTTCCGTGTTTCTATCTAAATTTAAAAATAATCTTAACTATAGCTACAAAAATATTGCTGGAACTTAGGAATTGCATTAAACCAGTTATCAGCTTGCATGAGGTTGAAAAGACATCAGTGAGCATCTTTCTCTGGGTCTTTCCATTCTGCTGGTGCCTGAGATGTTAGGGAAGACCATAGTCCGCAGCTTAACTAACTGGATAAGTGACTCTGAGTCTGTTCAGACCCAAGTGTCTCTTCAAAACTGCGCCAAGTTCTTTATTTGGTCTAAGTTTGAGAGATGTCATAGGAACTATTTTTTTTTTTAAGATATATATTTAAATGATTCCAGAGAGAAAGGACCGGGAATCGAACTGTGACCTCCTGGTTCATAGTGACTCAAACACTGAGCCACTGCAGCAGGTCAGGAACTTTTGTTTATGTTCCTGGATCTTCCCTATTTGAACATTCCCCAAGGAGCTCTATGCTTCAGGATTGACTTGGTCTTCATGAGTGATGATGCTCTGATGGGCTCTTGGCTGCTCTGTTTCATTGGTCCTCTAGTGGGCAGGATCTGGCTGGAAGGAGGCCCTGCTCGTCCAGTACAATACAATTTCTGCGAGTCCTCAGAAACAGTGTTTCATCCTCAAGAAGGCAAATGCTTTCGAAGTTATCTTCGATGGAGGTTCAGCTGAAATTCCCTGCTCATCAAAATT
Source organism: Murina feae (assembly GCA_004026665.1). Classification (NCBI taxonomy): domain Eukaryota; kingdom Metazoa; phylum Chordata; class Mammalia; order Chiroptera; family Vespertilionidae; genus Murina; species Murina feae. The sequence goes on from PVJC01012391.1 coordinate 34,776, forward strand.
GCAGGAAAAGATCTTGCTGAAATCCAAAAAATAAAAATTAAAGAAATTTGAGAAGACAGTGTCTGGGAACTGTCATAAAATTTGCTACTTTCTGAGAACCAGTCATGTGTTTATTAATAGAACAGGACAGAGAGTCTGGAGGTGCTATTTATTATTTATGAGGCATATTCAAACACACCTGAATCATTAAGGCTCCTGATGTGACTGGTCGTCAAAAGTTGCAGAGTGGAGATGATTTTTAGAAAAAAACAGTGACTGGATGCTTTTGTGAAGCATCGCCACAGCAGCAGACACATCTGTTTTCTGGCTGTTGGTGTGTATGGTATGATTGCAGTCTGATTCTTTCCCTAACCCTATCTATTTTTTGATAGTGTTTAACATTGGGGCCTTCCTGTCCTGTCCATTGGGCTCTCTCTGTGCAATCTCTCCGGTGTTGGGAAGAAGGTTGGCAGAAGAACGATCAGTGTGTCTTGTTTCTTTCTCATTACTAGGATCCTCAACTTTCACTTATTTCTCCCTTTCCTTTCACTCTACCATCTTCAAGGCATACTCCGCCTTCTCCACAGATCTGCTTCTTCCTCAGAGCGACGCTTCTTCAAGGCTTTCATTTCTGGTGTCATAGAAGGAATGCAACGTAAGGAAAAGAACCATCCACAGTCCATGGCTAGAACCAGCATGTGTCAAGTTTCCCATGGATAATGCTCTGTCCATCATGCTGGCAGAAGAGACATTATGCCAGAGATGTCGCACAGATGCTCATAAGAGTTGACCAACAGGGACTTATTGGAAGTTAGTGTCAGAACCTTACATCCTGCCTGACATTATTTTGCTCCACAGGAAAACTTACTCCCTAAGACATTCACATGCTGCATTATGCTTGCCTTGGATTTGAGACACAGTTTGGTGGGTTTTTTTCCCCCTGAACAGTTCACATCCTAAAAATGTTTGTTTGATTGCCTCTGCTTGCTAAACATATAATGTAGGTTAAATATATTCCAAGGAACAGAACTCTGAATGGTCTCAGTTTCACCAGTTATGTAGGGTTGGGTAATTCAGAAAGGTGACCTAGAGGCAGCAAAGCTTTCTCAAATGCACTATTATTTCTATATTACTGTTTGGAATAACACTTTACCTTAGATGGGGAAAAAGAGGCACATTATAAGACTTGAAAAAGAAAACTAGTTTTCATTATCTTTCATTCACTTGGGGAACACAATATATATGTGCCCTTTCTGAGCAACTTACTAAAGTATGATCTTCATTAAAACAAAATACAAATGGAAAAAAACAGTAACAGGCCAGACATTAATTGTACAGCTAGGACTAAAGCAAGATGGGAGCATGGGTTAAGGAATAATATGCAACTTTTAAAATGTGAGAAAAAGGGACAGAAAATGAGAAGAATAGGATCTCATCACTGATGTACAGGCTATAGGTAGATTCAAAAAACAGTATTTAAAACAAGATCAGAAAGTAAAAGGATTAAAAAAGAGAAAGAAGATGAAGGACAGTGTAAGTAGTGTTCATACAATGGGAACTTTGACAATGCAAAGACATGTTTTCCTAAGTACCAAAAGCAATTGAGATAAAGGGGACAAATAAGACCCAGGATGGAGCACAACTTAACTTTAAGTTTTAGTAAAAGAGAATTAAATACACTCGGGCATTTGAGGAAATGGAAAATCACTTTGAATCAAAAATTCTAAATCTAAACCAGAATGGGCCAAAAATAGGAGAAAATGAAAAAGAGGTGATTGAACTCAGAAAAGAAGTGCAAGGAAAAGACTACATTTTCTTAGAAATAAAGAAATAAATTGTGAGTGTCCAAGGGAGAATAGACTAAAATGAAAATTTAATAAGGGGCATTGAAGAAAGGTAGGAAAATAACTGGGGAAATAAAAATGACAGAAAGAATGAAATTAAAAATAAAGGTCAAAGAGAAAGTAATAGAAATGAAAGACTGGCAGAGAGGCAATAATATTCATATGATTGGAACACACAAAGAAGAAAAGTAATGGCGGACAGTTAATGTTTTAAAAATATAAGTCGTAAAAACTTTCCAGAAATAGAAAAACATCTGAATTGACACACTGAAATGGCTCCCTGAGTACCTGGGAAGATTAAACCAGAATGATTAACTCTGAGACACAGTCGAGTAAAATGACTTCAAAGATATACTAGATATAGTAGTAGATAACTTTAGGTCTCCAGCTAAAATACTTACATAGGCAAAGAAATTCATTCTTTTCAAAGTCAACCTGTAAAAGCAAGGCAGTAATGGAGCAACACTTTAGAAAATTCAGTGAAAGAAAATGTAAACTAAAGATTTTATGTCTAGCCAAGCTGTCCTTCAAACATCTACAGATATGTAAACAGTTTGTTACCTACAAGAACTTGGGGAATGCTGAGCCATCAAGCCTTCCTGAGGAATCTACCAGGGATGAACTTTGTCCAACAGAATGATGATGGGGTGGGATGGGAGAGAGGAAGTAGATTCAGCAGACAAAAACTCAACATGTTTCAAACCAAGTTAAGATAAATTTTTAAAAGCGGCCAGAGCTTAAGGAATGGCACAGATCAGAACTAGAAGAACTTAGAAATGACATGGTGAGGCAACAAGAAACTGTGCATGCGAACTGCCATAACACAGGGAAAGACTTTAAATGAAGAGATCTGCAATGAAGACCAAATGAGAAGGTACTCAAGAAAGAATAAACACCATGAGAAATATGGGAAGTTAAGGAGAAAGGTGAAAAAATCAGAGAAATATTATTATTAAAATACAATGAATTTGAGGAAAAGTGATGCATATGAAAGTCAAGGAAAGGAGATTAAATATTCAGATAATTAGAGACACTAAAAAGGCAGTTAAAATAAAATAAATTCCTAAAAAAAAACATAATTCAACCTTTTTCAAGTGAAAGGAGACTTGAATTTTCATATTCAAAGGGCATCATGTACCTTGGAAACACAACTCAGAACATAGGGAGACATAGCTTATTAAAACCAAAGAACTTTAAGACGACAATCTGAGAATCTAGGCAAAGAGCTATGCTATTTAAGGGGGAAAGATCAGGCCTGGCTGGCATGATTCAGTGGTTAAATGTCTACCTATGAACCAGGAGAACACAGTTCAATTCCTGGTCAGAGCATATGCCTGGGTTGTGGGTCAGTCCCTAGTGTGGGGCATGCGGGAGGCAGCCAATCAATGATTCTTATCATTGATGTTTGTTTCTCTCTCCCTCTCCAAAATAAAAATATACATATTAAAAAACAAAACAAGGGGGAAAGATCAGATTTGGATGCTATCCTGACCATGTTTTTTTGTTTGTTTGTTTGTTTTAATTTAGAAAAAAAAGCAAGATGTTTAGAAAAAGAAAAATATGAATATAAAAATATTTATATTCATCAAAATTCTCCCTTAATTACATAGGCCACATGTAAACGGTTGTGAATGTGAAAGGTCTCTGTGGACATTGACCTCAGGAGCCAATTTGGCTATTGTCATTTTTTATGCATTTTAACTATTCTGATAAGTGTGTAGTGGTATCTTCTTCTTATTTCCTTCATTTATTTTTTTAAATACACTGAGGATATTTATTTCTTCACAATTCATGTTTTTTTTTTCTAGGAATATAGTCCTTTTCTTCTTTTTTAAAAGTCTTTATTGTTGAAAGTATTACATATGTCCTCCCCACCCCCACCCCCGTTTTTCCTTTTCTTTTCTAACATCTGCATATTGCTTTGTGTTCTCAATGAAAACTAAATCCTCTTCAGTTGTATCTTTTGATTTTTGGGCTTCTATTCTAATTATTGTGATTTATTTCTCAAGAAATTAAAAATTCTGAAACTGGATTTCCATTCATTACCTTCCCATTACTATGATAATAACATATATTCACTGTTTTTGTCATTTCCTCCTGCATTGCTAGCTTCTTAAATTTGACCTTAATATCCCTCAGTCGAGATTCTGAATTTCTAATTCTGTCTTTAAGTACGTTTTTTAATTCAGGTGTTGGGTTTGCTTATCGAGTTTCCTGACACCTTCCATTTCTCTTTCAATTTCTGTTTTTGTCTCGTCTCTTCTCTTCGAAGGGACTCCCGACCCTGCTTTTGAAAGCTTGGTCTACTCATGAAATCATTCTCTGTGACATAATTTCCTCCAAGTCTTAGAAATAATAAGAGGCTTATTCGGGTGAGCCAACAGTCGGGTTTGGTGGTGTGCCTTTCCTTTCACCTAATTAACTGTAATTTTTAAAGTATTGACTTCTTTTGTCTTGGAAACCATAAATGATTGGTAGGAAACCTCCAATGCTCCAGAGACCTGTGCATTTCCCTCCAGAACTCATTCTAGCAAAAAAGCACCACTGAGCCCACCTGGGACTGTCTGACTCATTGTTTTCTGGGGGTTGCAGTCTCTGAAGCTACTTGACTAAGAGGAATTTTAGAGCCGGGTGGGGAACAATATCTCACTCTTTCAAAATAATAACCGGTGGTAACAGAGAAAATGATATCCCTGTGTGGGGCTGATAGTGTTTGAGTTTCAGATCCGCAGGCTGAGATGTCAGGTGAAGAATTTCATATTCTTTATACTTGAGGCAAGAATGTTTTCCTTGCCTTCGGTGAAAACCATATGCCAATGTCTCTTTTATATTCTAGCTCTCTTTTCTGCTTCATATATTTTTAATTAACAAAAATGCTCCCTATGGTCCTGCAATATGTTTACTATCAGCCTCAGCTTTGGATGTAGTTACAAATTATAATCATTTCCTGAGTTCCCATAAGTATTCTGTTGGAAATTGGGCAAAAGTGAAAAAAAGAAAGCTAGCCAAATTCTATAACATAATAACAAAAAAGGTACAAAAACAGAAATATAGGATTTCCTTTACACATCTAATCTAAACGAGCAGTTGGACATCCCTCAAGGGGTCCCTGATTGGAAAGGGTGCAGGTTGGTCTGAGGGACACCACCCCTACCCCACCCCCACTCCGTGCACAAATTTCATGCACTGGGCCTCTAGTATATCTTATAAAGTAGAGAATGCCTGCAAAATACAGAAGAGCAAGTTTAAGAAATCATAGCAGATTATAAGCAGATTATATCAGCAAAACTTTTGTGAAGTGAGAGAGTGGTACACATGTACATCGCCAAAACTAAATTCCACATTATATCTACCTTAGCCAGGCTGAGTAGGCTTTGAGGAGTACATTGAGGCTAGGGAAGTAATGGATTTGGGTGTTTTTAGTGCATGAACACACATTTTACACACATCTGGTCAGGAAAGAGAAGAGAAAGTAAGTCATAGCAAGAGTGAGTTTTATCCTGAGCTTGGGAGAAGCGTCAAGGAGAATCCTATATAATAAAAGGCTAAGATGCAAATTGTTTCCTCAACTGGGAGTTCAACCAGGAGTTCAACTGGGAGTTTGACCAGAGGGTAGGGCCAGCTGTCCAACTGCCCATGGTCCCTCTCCCCGACCAGTCAGGCCTCATCAGCCCCAATTATGAATTCATACACCAGGCCTCTAGTATGAAGAATAAAAACAATGAATAATTTAGTTATCTGTGGATGTATTACATGTTATTTTAAAGATAATGACAGCCCATTACTCTTTTTCTTCAATTATGAACCGATTAAAAAAAAACATAATATTCAAATTAACTGAATGGCAGAAAAACCAGTCAGCAG